>MU182626.1:1959-27231 GCA_016904865.1 Pissodes strobi | reverse complement strand
GATGATGCTAACATGGTTAGCGAAACGCGCGTCGAGTACCAAAATTCTGTTTCGGTATTGTGGATAAAGCTCAGTTTAAGTGCATGTTGCCGAAGGTTCCAAACCCCAACATAATCTTTCAATGATATTTCAGGTTATTCGCTCATTTTAGTGGAATTATCTGGTTTTTCCCCTTCTTGGTCGATTTCGGCATCGGTTTACTTTTTATACGTCTCCTGAAAATACGATACTTATAACAAAATACAAAATGTATCGTCGATAATAATTCCAGTAATCCCTAGCCTATAGATCATAGGTAAAATCTAACAAAGCGCCCTCCAACTTGAATGCTATAATCTATTTTGAGAAAACTTAGTTTATATATAAATATTTTAAAATAATTCTTCTACACACAGAATATCTAGCGGTACTGCAGATTTGATTTTAGTTAGTTTATGTTAGTTTTTATTAGCTGTATTCTGCTTTAACAGAGTATCCCACCTTTAAGCTGTATGTTCTGGTATCTAGCTTATTATTAGATCTATATTATGAATATTCTTCTTTCTAGACTTATGGTATCTACTTGGGCCTCCTCGTATTATCTCTCTTTTACTTTTGCATAACATTTTACACACTCCTTTGTGTTTTTCGTAGAGGTCATGTTACATTTCGATGAGAATCATTCCGTTAGCTATTTTCTCTACCTGATTGATACTGACAAACTTAACTATATAAAATGAAAACTTTCCTTAAATACGTGAAAATAGAATGATTAATGGTGTGAATACTTGGACTTCCCTGGACAAACTGGCTCGATTTAAACTTTCTTGGAAGCCAGTTGGATACAAAAGGTAGGTTCCCTTTCGCATGATTTCATTTAGGTCTTCTGGATGCCGATATAATGCCTTTTACTCGGAAGTCTTGGAATGAGAAAGGTACCTTACTTTTCTGTGTTTTTTTTTTAATTTAAGTTTCCTCGTAGCCGATGTAATGCATTTGCCATGGAAGCCAATTGAATGAAAAATATATTGTAAACTATTGGTTCTATTACAAAAATAATACGCAGTCTAATGTTTGAACTTGGTTGTTGAAGATAATTATTAGGTTCGTTATCTAAACGTGTTCTTAAAACGTTCAGTAAACATTCAACAATTTTAGCACAATCCGGGTAAACAACAACTTGACCCTGTATATAGTAACTCAAAGGCAGATGCTCTCTGGGTCTCTGGTAACAGGTTCAAAACTTCCCCCTTCATTCAGAGTCTATTGCACCTTTACGGAAACGGCCCTGGATGTCCTAATCCATTATATCTAATCCTAATTCAGTCGGCTGTACCTTGAAGGGAGACAACTGAATGGTCTCTCGCTCAAAATAAGTCAGTTTAAAGTAAAACTCAATTATTAAAATTCAAAGCACCTTAAATACGTCAAACTATAGTAAACCAAGCAAAACCTCTTAAGCTCCACGCAACTTAAAACATATTAAACTAACTCAAGTACCTGTAGACCAACAGATTAATTAGCGATAATTAATACGGCTTTCGCAAAGAGAGATCGACAAAGATATATTCGCCTATGCCACTCATATATGGAGTATAGTAATTGAGAACTACGGAGAATCTCGAGCGATTGTGTTGGATATTTCGAAGAAATTCGTCAGAGTTTGGCATGATGGATTGCTCAACAAACTGCCGTCTTTCGGACTGCAAGCCTCTCTTTGCAGCTAGCTTGCCAGTTTCCTTAAAAATCAATCTCTGCACGTTGCTGTTGATGGACACATCTCAAAGGGATGCAATACTTTCACTAACTCTGTTCTTCATCTATATTAATTACCTGCTGACCGAAACCAATAATCTTGTTAACAGTTTTGCAGAAGACAGTACCCTTGTCTCCCAATTTAGATCGGAAAAACCTTTACCTTCGACTGAGACTAGAGAGGAGCACATTGCAGCAATTAATTAGGATCATTATGAAAGGATCTTTATGAAAGGATCCTCGTCAATCGGACTGCTGGGTGTCTCGGTAACTCTCTCCTGGCAAGACCACGTTGTTAACATTGCAAAATCGGCCTCGCAGAAGCTTGGTGCGCTAATTCGCAACAAAAAAAACCTATATGCCGCAGCAGCTACTCTTGCTGTACAAAGCGCAAATAAGACCGTGCTTAGAACATTGCTCACACATATGGGGTGCCGCACCTAAGCATACCCTAAAGCTGCTGGATTCCTTTCAAAAAATAGCTGTGTATCTCGTCGGAGAACCGGAGTTGACCCAGAATCTGGATAGTCTTGAACTGTTCTCAGGATTTGGCCCGTCTTATCCCACCGCCCCCCGCAACGCCTGTCAGACTGTCACGACAGACGGCAAGTGCACACCCGTTCGTTGTACAACTGTAAACATGCAGAACATCTGTTTACAAGGACTCCTTTGTCTGACGCACTGCATCGCTGTGGAACTCACTCCATTGCAGCCTATTCAAGAACCCAGTCAATCAACATCTTCGCACACACACCGCTCGTCGAGTGCCATAATATCTCCCGTGCGTGTCATTGCCATAAAAAAATCTTAACTCAACCCTAAAACCCAGGTCTAAAAATTATCTGTTAACTGCTCACTAATAAGGAAATATGCGCATCACGCTCTTAAGAAGATTATACTGTAACGGAATATATGTTAAGTATATGTTATGAAATATTTGTCTATTCCGCTCCATTAATTCTACCTATTTATCAATGGTTTTCAATGTTTAGTACATTGATAGGCAGTTCAATGTTTAGTATATTGATAGGCAATGCTTAAATGCTTCCTTAGCTTGACGCCGTGTTTCTTACAACGGCTGTCACGTGTTTTGAACTGGCCAATGAAAAAAAGCCGTTGAATTTAAATGGGTAAAATATACAGTTTTGAAAAATTTCGTCTCATCTTGTGTGAAGACGTCCGCTCGGTAAGCAATAATAATTTTTGATCTTAAAATATCTTATGCATTCTGCATATTTATCAATAATCCTTTCATACTTTAAATATATAATTAAAAATTGTTTCCAATTCAGTTAGATATATTTGGCTTTTGTATTGCATTTTTAAGTAAATGCGATTTCAACAATTGTAAATTTTTTGGTGACCTAAAGGTTAAATACCGATTTTTTTTTGGTGAATTGTTGCGTTTCTTATTGGTCAAATTCATGTAATTTGATAATGGTTTAATCCAAATTTATCGAGAACGGAATTATTTCGTCGTTTTAAACGGTCACACACATTATTCTAGATATTTTCATTAAAATTAGACGATATTGTTGGGAAGATTCGCGGAGTAGATTTTATCTTTTCCTGTAAAAGGTAGTAAATTGAATTTGTAGTAGAATTTCTCTGGGTTTTCCTAGCAATATTGTTAGTTATAGTACATTTTTCGCTTTTCAGACTTATTTCATTACTTTTTCAGTTTATTTGTAGCTTTAAACTATAATTATTATTGCTTATCGTGTCAACGTTTGATCCACGATGAATCTGTATTGATTTGCTTATTAAAGAGATTAAGCAGGTATAAAAATACCTGGTTAATTTTTTCTTTATCTATAAACATAGTTCCTATCTCAAAGCGAGATAGTAATTATCTTATCTTTATCTTTGATTAATTGAGACCTAATTTACGATCAATTATTGTTTATGTGAAAAGGGCCATCTTAATAAATTAAGTACCTATATGGAGTCATTAGACTTGTTTAAGAGAGGTTATACCTCGTTCTTCCTTTTTTTTTATTAAAGGCTAGTGATTTTCTATTTGAAGTTGCCGAGAGCCACTGTTGGACAAGTTTCATAATTTTTTCATAATTTTCTTTTCAATTTCTAATTTCAATCATCATTTCCTTTGAATTTCATATCTCTAATTAAAGAAAAGAAATACCTTGAATAGCAGTAATTATTCATAGTGTCATTTAATCATAATTATCTATAATTTTTTTCAATGGTTACATAATCAGAACTTAAATTACAATTTAAGTTCTGATTATGTAACCATTGAATTTTCAAGTTGTTGGTTAAAACCTTGTATATCAAACTGAGGTCCATAGGATACTTATTTGTATAATTATAATTAGCAGTGTACATCGGTCTAAGACACCCAATTCTTTTTTTCATGTAAACGTTCAACGTTTCTACAAGACAACAGTCACGCAAATCATTGTGGTGGCAGTCGATCCGATAGCAGGCACGTGCAGATAACTGGGAACCATTCCTGGAATGACTGGTAAGCCCTGGACACGCCTATGGCTAGGAAGCTTAGGTACAGGCAGTTGAAGTTTCCAGAGGAGGCCCGAAACGATCACGTGGTTTGCGGATAATAAGAACAGTTAGGACCGTAGGTAACGCGTTACTTATATGCAAAGACCTAGATTTTATTTATTTTAAATTTGTCAAACACTAAAGCTAATTTCATTCTCATCATTTTGGTAAATCAAATTCTCAGTAATCAATTATATTTGATTGCATTTGTAATCTAATTTTACGTCAGTTTTCAGTTTTACCATTTTTGTTAACTAAATTCTCAGTAATCAATTGTATTTGATTGCATTTGTAATCTAATTTTAAGCCAATTTTCATCTTTCATTTTTGTAAACTAAATCTTCAGTAATCAATTATGTTCATAACTGCAATGCACATGGTGCCATAACTTGTAATTTAACGATATAGTTAATATTTGTTTTTAATTTACCTTCGCCATCTGAGCTACGCAATCTGAAAGAGCACACAGAACGGAAGCAAACAGGTTTTCTCTGTGACAATATCTTTTTTCGAAGTGAAACTTCTTTGCTGAGGGGGCGACAATTTTCGAGCGTTACTCAAATTCCTATCGCGTGAGGGGAGTTCGAATAGTACTTTAGCGGTGACACGAGGGGGAATATGCACAAGCTTGATTGGGAGACGTCCGGCACGGGGAGAAATAGATGCGTAGCGTTGCCTATATAGCATCTACGTATGTGTTAGTGGGAAGTATCACAAGGGGAGACGGCATACTAATAATTCTAATAATTTAACTGGTATCTATAGCTGTTAAGAAAGAAATTTCACTTCTATCGCGGGGGAACTTCACGCGCAAACATTTTTTTTCCATTACTTCAATTCTAACTTCTTTCTTGAATTGTGAAGTGTCTTATATTTAAAAAAATAATGTCTTCATTCAAGACCATGTTGATAATGTTAATAATCCATGTTTATGTAGCCGTAAATAGTGTTTTTTTGCGATCACAATTCATTAGGCCTTTAGAAGATATTTTATTTTCCTTAAAATTATAAAATTCAAAGTAGAAATAAATACAGATTACCAGACTTCAATAAACTCATTATCCGTTTTCCAGTAAAATAACCTCACCTTTCCAGCTGTATTCGTTGAAATTAACATAATATCGAGTACTCGCTGGAAGGTTAGTCCGTTCCTGTTCTGAATTATAATTTTGATAGCATGCTTCACTCCCAGCAAAAGCATATTTTACGCGCTGGCTACAAACGTGATGTGACAGAATATGTTTTATTACCGAAACGAGAATATGTTTTGGCATATTACGAAAATAGATAGATATTTGTGGCGCAAATCGAATCGTTATGACATTTCTATAACAAGATATTATTTTAGATATGGAAAATATAAAATTATAAGCTCTGATATAGATATATTTATAAAATGCGGTGAGAGTATGAGTAAATTACAACGTTAAATCAGAGTCTATAGATATTCTCTATTTAAACTGTGGTTAAATATATATACGAAAAATATTTAACCCTTAACCGGTCACGTGTAGTCTCACAGACTACGCCAAAATAATAATAATTCCCTAATGGCGAATTTGAGTGTCGAGAGGGGTGTCATGCTTTCTAATCCTTCCTCAAGGGGCACACGCTAAGTACCCTAAATATGGGCAGTGGTGCGTCAGTCTTTCTCAAGTCATTCCAGTTTATGTATCGGGAGACAGTAGTCTGTCGAACTACGAGTGATAGTTTACGTTATAATTTTTTTACATTGCTGGCCATACACGAATTTGTTAAAAAAAAAATTTTATCTTTTTTTCGTTAAGTTCACTTCTTACCAACCTGCCCTTTTAGAAAAGAGCCCTATTTTTATTTTTTCAAAATGTTTCGATTGATTTCCTATAACATATTTGTTTCCTCTTTATTCTGTAACACTAATATACATCTACCCGTATTTTTTTATAATTTTGTAAGTTAAGTTGCCTTATATTTTCTTAGTTAAGGAAAAAAATCTACTTATTTTCATTGGTTATAAGACATTTACCGTAAACTTGTATGCTGTTTTTTAATTTTTGCCATTTTTAACTAAGTAGTATCTCAGATTACACGTGTAACTAACCCAAAGTAGCCAGGTTAAGAGTTCAATCACACTTGAAATGTGCAATATATTTGTCAAGTCTGGGTGGCGAGAAAATAAATATTTAACCAAATAGAGCTTATAACAAAGAACCACAGGAACCACAAACATTTAATTATGTTAAACCCAGATTAAAATTTATTACCAAGTTTTGTCAACAAAAAAAATGTTCACTAAAAATGGTCAAGTAAGCATACTGAATGCTTTCCCACCACTGTCACTGTCAGCAAGAGCTAGTGTCCAACACATGTTTGCTGAACTAAATATATTTAATTTACCAATAAGATCCTTAGAACGCTGAGACGCGACGACTACAATTTTCCATTAGATTTCCAACCGACTTCTACAGAGATAAATTTTACTAGATTACATTTACTAGGAATTCTAGCCGAGTTCGCAACTTTCGAAGTCTTAATCAAATTCGCTCCCGGATATCTTTAAAAATTTAAGTATCTAATACGGCAAAGTTTCAAAGGAGAACGTGCATGTAATCATGAGTGATAATCCGAAATATTTTAGAGATCGCCTTAAGGGGTGGGCCAAATATATTTAGTTTTAAATGAGTCTACTTGTCAGAACCGAAAGCTTTTTTTATGTTTCTAAAGATGGTATGATGTAATATCTGGCTCTTTCACTTGACCGAAACTAATGCGGATTCTGCTACCAAATCATGTTATAACTCTCCTATTAAATCGACTGGCTAGAATCGGGATTCCGTGACGTTTGCAGGTCACCTGGAAACATTCTTGGGAACGAATACGCCCGAGTTTCATCTTGGCTGCTGCTTCGCTAGCTTTAAACCTAGTAGTTTCGTTTCACTGGTTAATAAAGGTGCTAAATAGCGAGCAACTTTTATTATGGTCTACGGGGGGTCGAATGTTATAGGTTAATTAAAATGCCTTCTTTCCTCTTTATATCTACTTTACTGGTAAGTTCCTCTTACATCCTAAAGAAACTACTTTAAAGAAGTCTAAAGTTTTTAACAGTCCGATTCTGCCATTTTCATTTTTTTTTTAAATTTCATTTTAGCAAAAAAAAATGCTGTATTTTACGGTAGGAATTATTGAAAAGTGGTCAATACGCCCTCGAAGGTAATTAATTCTAAATTTATTGATTCGATTTGCTGACAATAAGCTTAAAATTGCCGTATTCCTTAATGTAAATTAACTCTATTCTAAATATAGGTTATTTGTACTAGCTTTTATAGCACTTTGTGGCTATACTTATTTTAGTTGATAATTAAGCACAAATCGTTTAGGTTTGATCCAATCACTAAAATATGATGTTATTGTTATTACGATAGCTTTGCTTAATTTATATTACATTGCCTTAGAACGGCCAGCGAACCGATTTATATTTTTAAGAATTTTGTTAGCAAATCTCGCTTTTAGGTTCCATTAGACTCGTCAAATTCATATTTTATTTTCGGTTTAAATATTTCATAACTTTTTGGAACCCCTGGTTGCTGGATTCCAATTACCGGCCGATCATTTCTGAGATCGTTTTGGGACCTCTGCTTTATATTATCTTTCCACCCGGCATGCTACACTTTTTGTAACATTCGGTTGTTGGTTCCAAGTAATAGGAATGGGCTATTTCTCGTAATTGCAGCTGTCGATTAAAATTTTTAAAAGTTTATCGTTTTGTTGGGGAATATTCTCTAGTATTTCTTGAATCATTTAATTTCCGCGTGTCAATTGTGGCTCCCGCCGTCATTTTACCATCCTAATAAACGAGAACTAAGTCGTTTGTTATCTTAAAATTATTCTTTGTGTCGAATCACTTGGCATGTTTCAGCCCATTACTACTTGCTGATCTGACGTAGTTTTGATCTCGTGGAAGGTGAAAGGCAAATTGACGGAAACGAATAGAGAGTCCTTCTAATAATACCTTTCGAGGCGAGAAGAAGGTTTGCTCTAGTGCAGTCATACGGACTCAACATTTAGGATTGTGATTTAATGCTACCCTTTCTTTGGGGATATATTGTGTTGATTTCTGTGTGTGTTTTGACACGACCGATTAATCGCGATCTAAATACTGTAATAGGTAAGCATTTTGACTGGAATTATTTTTCCCCTATTGCTTGTGAAGTACGCGGATGACGCCATGACGCTAATGGTTTTTCCCTTATTTCTAGAGGCTTTCCAGGTTCGTCGTATAAGACCGAGATCGTCGAATCTCCCGTAACCCTCACACACTAACGAGGTAATTATTGCTACAGTTTTTTTTGTCTAACTTATCGATTTAATTGCTTTATCTGTGTTAATCTTTTTTGTGCATAGTCCGCCATTTGCCTTGTATTCCTTGGGTTATCTTATCTACCTCATTTTATCAAATCTGAATTTTTATTATAATGTAACTTGAGTTTTGATCATATGGGGAAGTTTCTATTTTTTTTAGGGGTGACTCATACCTATCTTTTTTATATTCATGTTATCTGTACCTCAGTATTTCGTTTATTTGCTGATGGTCATTGAAAATTCATTGATAATTTTTGAGGGAATTTGTTTTTTGAAGAAAATATATTTATGCAAGGGGGCTATAGTTTTTTTTTATTAAAGTGAGAGGGCTTTGCCTAATGCGTACTGGGTTATTTCAGGGTTTTACTACCAGGCTACTACTTCAATTAGCGGGCCACAGTCCAATTACAGGGTCACAACTTTAATTAGCGGGCCACAGTTCAATTACCGTGCCACCACTTCTAGCTTCAGGCTACACTAAAGCCAATTGAATTGCCGAGTCCTCTGCGGGTTTTACCCTCGGGGCCAGTGCCATAGTAGTACCAACAGGTGCCCGGCGTCTCCATCAGAGTTTGTCGGATCCAAAGGGTATCGTACAGAAGCATTTATCTGTATTATTATTTTTTTTGTGATTTGTTATAATGAATTTTGCACTATAGATTGTGCCTCAAAAGAGCTAAGTTTCTTTAAATCATTTATTTTTCTTGTCGATTAAAAATAGTTTCTAATATTTGAATATAAATCAAGCACTGACAGCCAAGCTTTCAATAGTTTTATTCTAATTTTATTCTTTTTATTAATTTATTGAGTCATTTGATTTAATTATTGTCGCTACATATTATTATTGCTATATTTATAATTGGTGCAGCTACTAGCTCACGCATACATATATGTAACTAGCTTAGTTAACATCAAAGTGATCACTTCGATTTGTAGTGTTTAGTTCATTTAGTTGTAAGGCATACAGTACCGAGTGTTAACAACAGAATTAGTCTCCGTACAATCTCCATATTGTACTCTATTTATCAATTATTACGTTAATAGTCATTTAACATTCCTTTGTTTTTAAAATTACAGATTTCACTGTAGTGTTGTTGCTGTGTTTAAAAAAAAGATACTTAGTAGCAAATAGATTGTCCCTTAAATTATAGATTGTGTTTTCTTGTTAAGTTAAGATTGAGTTCCTTTGATTTAATAAGCGTGCCTAGCCACCCTGCACAGCAGCAGCGGAGCTTTTTCAGTTTAGCTGGGGAAAACTGGTGGCGCTCTACGACCCCACTATCGGTGCCGGGCATTTGTAACACGACTTTGCGGTGCTAGGTTTCCATTTAATTAAAAATCTTTACTTTTGACTTCAATAAGGAAAATGTGTTGCAGTATAGCGTAGCGGCTCCATGGTCACCATTTGCACAAGCCATTGAGAAACGTCGTGGTGAACCTTTGCTTCTCCCCAAGGAAAAATCGGGCGTTCGCGCTAAAAGAAATCCGCATTCATGCCGGTACTCAGGCCGGACGGAACAGGATGTTCCCGTGGAAGCATTTTGGCTGTGCTATGTGCGGCATTTTAGTCGCCATCTTAGATGTGTCACTTCTTACAAGTTTTGTGAAAGTTCGAAATCTCCAGAAGTTCATACTCACCTTACTGGAGGTTTCACCCAAATGCTGCCAGAATTGCTGGTAAAGGAGCAGAATCCATTTACCATTTGTCTCTAACACAAAAGGTCATTAAGGAAGCAAGCATTTGCAGCTTCTGCTGCATCACGCATTGTGCAGCAACAGCAATATTTGCCTCCATGCTTCATCATGGACGTTTCCAGGCTTCGGCTTTAATCTCATGTAAACAGTTATAATTATTTTCTCAACTGTTACAAAAATGGATGACTGAGGTGAGTGGAAGCTTGAAACACGAACAAGATATATCTTTAGTAATTAAAATATAGCTTTTACCTTTATTGTCTGCTGTTATTATAATTCGTGTGGCTTCGTTGAAAGAAGCCAGTAAATCTTGTTTCAAGGACGTGAATAAAATTTTTAATTTTAACCATTAGTTTCCGATTGAAAAGAACATTCACTTTAAGTATTTTTACAGAAATCATTGCTTAGACATTATTTTCAATTAGAAGTTTAGTCATTTGGGTATACATGTAAGTTTTGCTTGATACGTGCTAAGTGCTATGTCATCGCCAAATAAAAACTTACAGTGAAACATTTATTTTACATATTAATAGTAGTATTTTTTTCCCTAAAACTTGTTGATATTCGGTTTCATTCATAATTAATTTAAACTCACATGTAATTCATTAGCCACAATGCAAACATAACAAATATGCTAAGCATTATAAAATTAAATATTTTATGGCCACACACATTAATCTCAAAAAATGGTATCTGTATTTCATTTAAAGCTGCTGCAAGTTGTCTTGATCCTCTAGAATACTTACCGGACAAGATATTTAAAATATTAGTAATATCCGTTGCAATAAAAAGTTAAGGTTAATGGCCAGCACATGAAAGGAAACGTACGAGCTCCCAAATTCATGGTGTACAGCATTTTAATGATATATGCTAAACCAATTTATTAACTCTTTAGGCAACCTTTGGCTGATTTTTACCGGTAGCCAGAAATAGTTACGGGAAATTGCCACCACATGAGATGATCAATATGTTAATCTCACACTGAAGCCGACTACGAATGACTCCGACTACATACGACTTTGTAGCGCTGACAGTGACACTGAGACAGGCTAGTAGGAGACTTATTCATAATTCCTTCGCAGTTGCCTGTCATTATCCATATTAGCTCTTTTCTTTAATTTATTTTACTTGGCTGATTAGTGTATGAACCAGATTTATCTGAAGAGAGAAGGGCTTGGTGAGTTTTATCATTTAATGGAATATTTGAGAAAAGTTCCTCAACATCCTTTTAATATTTTGCACCAGTTTGAGAACAATCGGCTTTATTCTGGAAAATGTTAGGGCTGACCTGAAAAGATACACTAATTTTCAACACGTGATATTGCTTGAAGAACGTTTGGTTTTGACGCTGAGTTAAAATAAGAATTTGAAATGTAACTTCAAAATACATAATATATAATTGAAACTTGTATATAAATACAAAATATTAGAGCGAAGAATTTATTAGACGTTTTCTGTTTAGAAAACACAGAACTTCACTATTTTCTTGTGAGTTTGTTGGACCAAAATTTACAAAAAAAGGTCAAAAGTGGTTCCCTTGGGTCGGTGATCGACCAGCACTTTGTAGAATCATGTACGTTGTAGTAGACTGTGAATCTGAAGAATTACTTGGCCACGTTTCATTCGACGACTGGAAACTTGTGCTCGGGATTGATGAATATCGCGAAGAACTCTCAACGTTCAGAACTAGCATCAAATGCGTTCAAACTGCAACTGCCGAGAAAATGGAATCCTTTTTAGGCTAATTAAAAACTGTATTGCGCTATCCTGCTTAGTCCTCTTCAAATATTTAAGTTTCTTTTTCTCGATTTTCAGAAGTGCTCCGTCATACTAATATGTATTTCTCTGCGGTTTGGTTTACTTCTTTGCTGGTGATTTGAAACGCGCGTACTTTTTAATTGCGATGGGGTTTGCAGTGTTAGTGTATTACCTTCTTATAGAAATAAATCATAATAAAAATCGCAATCTGAATCAACGTCGTTATTTGAATTATTGTTTGAGTCACTCAAACCAAGTTCAGCAGAAATGCTATCTCTCAAGCCCCTTTAAGTCGTATCTTCTTGGAAGGATATTGATTTGTAATACGGCCATTTAGGAGTGTAATCATTTGCCGGGTCACGAGATCTCAGTTGCAGTACATTTGTTAAACTGTCTTCTGAAGATATACCTCTTCATTTTAACTTCAGGTCGTTAGCTGAAACAAAATAAAAAATTACAATGTTTCAGGTATTCTGCCATAGCTTAATCTTTCCATGCCATTGGATTTTCTTTCCGAATGGATGATAATACGGTTCATTGTACATGAAGCGTGCAATGTGATGTGGGAAAATCAGAATTATAGCAATAAAAATTGGAGCATACGGTAAAGAAGTAAATAAAGCGATGGAGGAATATTTTCAAATTCAAGTTTGAAACGGCAGATTCAACAAGGTGCCCTCAATGCTGCTTCTGAGCGAACTTTATTGGGTACAGAACTCTTTTTCCCTCATGTACTAATAGGAGATGAAGCGTACCCTTTGAAGATGCACCTGATGCATCCCTATAATCATAAGATCGTAGGGTAAGAATAGACGTTCATCATCAGCTAGGTAAGTCGTTGAGTGTGTATTTGGTATAATGGCCAGCAAGTGGAGACTTTTATCAAATCAAATATGCTTTATTGTAAAAAGCCATGGTCTCACTTACAAAGCTTTTTACTCTAAACAAAATATTATAAAACAAACAGCAACTAATAAGTCATACAATACAATATGACAATAAAAGAATAAATCATATAAACATGTAAGTACAAAAAAATAAAAATAGTAATAAGGATAATAATACATAAGGGTGTACTAAATCATAAAAGTGAACATACAAACACACAAAACAAACAATCACAACCATACCAGGCTGCCTTGTCCTGCAAAAACAATTTAACCCTACCAGAAAACAATTTAATGTTCTGTACACTTCTATACAATAGAGGCAAATGATTATACATTTTTCTGCTCTCATAAATCAGTGAATTCTTAGCAAGAGCACGTTTTGGTATTGGAAGCCAAAGTTCACCGCCAGCTCTAGTACTGTAACCATTTCGATTTTCCATGTTTTTATATTTTTTATGAATTAGTGCCTTTTCACACATGCCGGATAAGATCATCCGGCATCGGATATCCGATCGCGAGGTACGTAACATTAAATGAAAGCTTTCACACGTTTGTCCGACAGTCTTAAGCCGGAAACGTGCTGGATAATCATCGGACGAAACCTCACCATCGTCCGATGTCGGACGCCGGATATCCGTTGCTAGACACATCGAAGGGTACGAAAGCAAATTAGAGCTTATACACGTACCTGATTTTTTGTCTCCGGCAGTCATCCGACAGAAGCGAAAGGGTTTACATCGTGTTACGAAAATGGCGGAAAAAATTGAATTAGACACTGAGCAGTTAATAACTTGGTGGAGGCTAGGCCTGTCTTGTGGAACAAGACGCTAGCTTAACAAAAAATGCTTGGGCAGATATATGCAATGAACTTCATAAGGAATTCGAGCAAATGGGTGATAAAAAAAAGCGAATTTGGTATGTATACTCGTATTGCCTTATATTAAGTGGTATGCTACATGCATGTAGTTCATTAAATTATTATAATTAATAATACACTATTTAAACAAAATAATGTTTCTGACCTATGTTTTTCTTAGAAACATACTAAATGCCCATGTCTCTTTAATTTTGGCACAACCTTCCATACATTTTTAACAGAAATTATGCTTATGTCTCAGGCAATCTACAATTTAAAGGCGCTGAAAGATTTTTAACAGACGTGACATTAGGTTTGTTCTAGCAGCGATTTCAAACGGTACAAAACCTTCCGGAGTTTGCGCATAGCAAGCAAATCCGGTATTCCGACTACCAGACAGATGTTCTAGCAACAACAAAATCCAGTTTGCAAACTAGTTGAAAACCGTCAAGACAGTCCAGGGGAATTCGCAAGGATTTTCAGTCTGTGACATGCGAAGAAGTTACTAATTGTTTATTGTTTCCATAGGCATATAACTATATATGTCTATGATTGTTTCCATGTAAACACGCATGCCACGCGAACGCGAATCCATCAGGCCGGTTCACTTGTTTGGTTTTGATTTTATATGTTTGGTCATTTTTTATGCATTATGCATTAAAGACAGTGGTTTAGTTATATAGAAACTAATTTGTTACAGCTAACATTTGCACCGGTTGAATACAATCCCTCATCACATTATTCTGGCGCTGAAGAGCATTCTTTAATTTGTTGTGCAGCTCATCAAAGGAAGAAACTGACATACGAAAATATTTTTAAAACTTCTCGTTTTCTTGCAGGTCTTCAAACAATGTATAAAAAGCTCCTAGCTTTCCTCCCTTTAAATTAATTGCATGCACCCAATAAATCCTTTGCCTTCATTTTTTATGGCGAATCCTGCAATATAGAATCGCTAGTGCAATTATGCGTTGTTGTTCCATGGTGGATGGAAAAAACGAAGCCAAAACACTTTTCAATAATAAACAATATTCAAACCAGGTGCTAATCGGAGAGGTGTGAAAATTAGAAATAATCGGATATCCGACGTCGGATATCCGATGTCGGACTTGTGTGAAACGGGACTTAAGATTGCAGTTTCTAACATAAAAAGGTAAGTTAGTGTAAGTATTTTTTCACTTTTAAAAAAATGCTTTACAATGGTCTCTTGGTTTTAATCTACAAAGATACCTTAGAGCACGTTTCTGAAGGACAAAAGCAGATTGCAGTAGCCATCCGCTACAATTCCCCAAAACGCTATCCCATAGGTATCTTAGGTTTGATTCTACTAAAGGAAAGTATAGGGACCTTGCCAAAGAATGACCCAATCCCAAATTGTCCAACCTAACCGCATAAAAAGCTGAGGCCAATTTTTTATTAAGAGCATTGACATGTACTGAAAATTTCATCTGCCTGTCAATATGAATACTCAAGAATCTGACATCATTCTTATCCTCTAGCATGCAGGTATATCCTGTAAGTCACACTTGAAAGACAAAATATTAGTTTTGCTAATGTTAAATGATAGACAATTTGCATCACACCGCTGCTTAATTTTTGTTATGCCTCTCAACATTACAGTGTTTAGCCATAAAATCGTGGTATCATCCGCAAACAAAGTAAGGTGACCAGCAATATCAAGATTTGCTAGGTAATTGATATATAAAAGGAAAAGAAGCGTTCCCAAAACTGAACCCTGGGGCACACCATAGGAATTTACAAGCAGTTCCGAATCGCTTTCCTGCCATCTAACCAGTTGACTCCTGTCCGACAAATAGGACGCAAGCCATCCCAAAGCAACCCCCCGAAAACGAAGCTTCCGCAGCTGTATTTCCCAATTGACACAATCAAACGCAAAACACTGCCCAAGCCACACCGCCGCCATTTAAACCCAGATACAGCCGGGCCAAAATGGCAAACATCGCATTCCTTGTACCTTTTGAATCCCGAAAGCCAAACTGGCAGTCCCTCAGCAATCTATGCCTGTCAATAAACGACATTATTCTCTTCTTTACTAGTTTTTCTATTATTCTTGAAAGTGTAGGAAGTATGGATATAGGGCGGTAACATGAAGGATCCTCTACGTCCCCGCCTTTAAATAGGGGCCTCACTAAACCAGTTTTAAGGCAAGAGGGGAACATTCCCAAATCAAACTATTTATTTATAGCATCAGCAAGTGAACCTAAGGCACTCTCCGACAAGTTCCAAAATACTCTCAACGACATTTCATCTAAACCAGTAGAATTTTTACTTTTTATTTCCCTAAAAATGCTTTTTAGCTCATCTATATCGGTGTGGAATAAACAAAATGTTTCAGAAACAGATACACCATCAAAAAACAATAATGGATCAACCTGCGAATTAATTCCTTTAATTAATAATATTTTCGGTAATATAGCAATAATATGTATTTAACACGCTTGAGTTAATGCTTGTAGCTTTAGCTAAAACTATAGATGTTCATTCCAGACGAGTTGCAAATACTATCCAATGTATATGGCTACATTGTTATTGACAGAAAGGGTCTATCTTTGATCATTGAACCCCTGCCCAGTTGCTTTCTGCAGAATCCTGCCGTCCACCGAGCCGGTAGCGTAGGTGAAAACCGTGCGGTTAGAGGAGCATATTATTCGCGAATAGTTTAAGTTTTTGTTTAAATAGTTTTTTTAACCCTATTATATCATCGAAATAATTGTTTTGTTAAAGAAAGTATGAATCGGTGCATATTTTACGGTTTCAAGTTTATACATTATTAATTTATATTTTGAAAGTTTCTTATATCATGATTAAGAACTAGGTATTAATTAATTAAGAACCTACTAATAATAGTAATTAAATTCATTGTACATGCTGTAATAATAAAATTTGTACTACGCACTTGTTCCTTATAATTATTGTTCCACTTGTGCCTTGGTACTTTTCTTGAATTATCTGCGTATTCACTTTTTGATTCCACAAGCCCTCCTTTCGTAACTTAAACTAGTAAGTTTTTCAGTATCCATGATCATTTATTTTTACACCTAGAGAACTGCATAAAGTCAGGAGAGATCATACAACTAAATGTAAGAAATATAAACGAAGTGGGGTTCGTTCGTGCAATTACGGCCGACAACGCAGGATCAAAAGTCGTACCTTTTCGGCTCTAGTCTTTTTAATGAGAACTTACACCCTATTCTCACAAGGCTTACTGGACCAAAGAAATCATTTCATAGGAAGCCCAATCTATTTGATTGAAATTATTATCGATTCGCTTTATCTTGCAGAATCCTTACGAAATCTCATGGCGGGGTTTCCTACCCTGAAATTGGTCGCTTTATTGAAATTTTATTTCGGTTACTTTGCTTCCTATCTATTCCTTCAGGGGAACTACTGGAATAAAAATTAGCGCATTCTGGATATTTCTATTGCAATAACTATTATAATCTGCCATAGTACCATAAAATTCCTCGTTTTGTGTCCTCTGTAAATTAGATCTAGATCTTTTATATACGCTCTACTTCAGATTTTTATAATCAGCCTCTGTATACTAACTAAACTTAGATGCCAGATCTCTGCTTTGTTATCAACTATTTTAATTGATTAAGGAATATTTTAGGTTAGACATCAAGATGATTTTTTAGGGGTACTGTAACATTGGCATTTGTTAAAATTATTTTCTATGGACCAGTCTCATTTAAAAGAAATAGTCAAAATTTCTCTACTTAACGAGTAGATTGATATATTATTATAACTGGGCCATAAAAAGATTACAGTCGTAACAAAACAAGACTTTCAATTTTTTCGCCCGCCCTATAAGCGTGGCTATTCCACCCCGGCTGATGGAAATTGAATTGGATAGACCGATCCAGGAAGCTGAAAGACGGAGCGAGGATGTCGTATTTTATGAAAAAGCTCGGCTTACGAGCTTTTACATAAAATAGACTGAAGCTTGCAGTAAATACAGTAAAATTGGACGTTTTATAGTTTTTCTGTGCCATGCCACTATTTCTTCTCTCATGAAGAACTTTGCGAGATTTAATGCGCTTTTTTAGTGGCTGAAGTTTTGACGAGTATATCCACTTATAAGTCTGATATCTTATTTATATTTGATTTTTGACTTGCTTTAGTTATAACTTGGGAAATTGAAATTTCAACAGGCAAACAGTCATTCGAAATTTAATATCTTTTTGGCTTCCATCAAGGATTAAATGTAAGCATCAAAAATCGGAAGGAGTCTAGGCGGACACGCAGGTTGCTAAGAAGATTGAATATCGTGTCTCTGCTGGATTTATATTAAAGGTTGAGTAAACGACATATCCTACAAGGCATGCGGATCGAGAAAAAGTGACGTATAACTTGGCAAAAGCGAAGGAAGGGCTGCAGATGATGATTGTCCAAAGAACAGGGCATGGTGCACTAAGGAACTAAGATTCCTTGGGTACCGGAAATTTGTTCAACAATAATTGTTCGAGAGTTTAATAATACCTTTCGGTGATACAATAATAATTCTAACTTAATACAGGTTGTAAAATAAAACACTAGCTGGTGGAAACTCTATTAAATATTGACAAAGGAAAATATTGATACTTCTCCAATTGATATGCATGCGAAATTGGAATTAAGAACTCTTCTAATACCTCTTTGTTATTTTTTCCATGGCTGTTTTTTTTTCGTGACTTTTTTCTGCCTTCCATTTATCATGTTTTTTTTTTTGCTTTGGCATTCAAGAAATATCTAATCGATAGACTTTACCATTTATTTACGATAAAAATCCGCGGCGCTATCCTTCTGCGATATGATTGGTGATTTTATATGGAAATGGTAGACTTCTCCTAATCTAGTTTTGCTATTCATGTTTTTTTCATGATAATCAACGCATGTCTGTAAACATATAGATATATTATTATTTTCAGCATTTCTGTTTTTAAATTCTGCATTTTGAAATATTTTTAGCATTATATAGGTATTTATATATTGCTTATATAACTATTCGATAATCGAAACATAAACTAATAGATGCTAGAGAGTAAGGAAGAAATAACAACCCTCCTAAAACAAAAAACAAGAAAGATTGGTGGAAGAATTTGAGGAAAAAAGTAATAAAATGGCTTACAGCCAAATAAAGGTCAAATCATTGGTAAGACAAATAAGGCGTTTAATAGTTAGATGTAAGAGTGTACTTACTGTATTTTCGGCCTTTTCTTCAACTTCTGTTTATTTTCTGAAACCAGGTTCGCAATACCAGTGTGTTGACACTCTATTTCGTTGAAAATAATTTACCTAGATACCTTGGGCAACTACCCATATTTCTCCACCTAATTTAAAACAACTTCCTTCCTCTTTCCAGTACTCAATTCTACTCAGTTATAATTAATATAATTAAATGAGCGTAAACCAAATAACTATTCCGTTTTTAAATAATAAAACAATATTTGAGATTTCGTTTTTAAGGGAGCACACAATTTAAAGGGAGCATTTTCTTATTTAATTATTGGTTGACTCAAATTTAGTCACGTATTTTCTGATATGACCTATGATTTAAAGTTCGCCAGACAATCCGTTTTGGCATAGTAAAAAGAAATTTTCATTGGTATTACCACTTAACCGCTATGATTTTACTTTGTATCAATTTTCCTAAAGGATTAGATTTTCTCTGAGAGCATGATAATTAAAAACTAGCCAGTCAAGAAATTACGGATTAATAGAAGAAAATTCAATTAGCAATAATTCTTATCCGCAGTGATTTCTACTAAATAAAATACAGAAGGACGCTAGCATTGAATGGTTTTAATGAGATAATCATAATAAAATACTCAAATAACTTCTCCTACTAAATAAAAATTACAGAGTGACGATGACGACACTGAATGGTTTAATGGGATAATCATTAAATTCTGGAGTACATACAACAAAACAATGTTACCAAATATGCAGGTACCCTAAGCATTATGATTTTAAAATTAAACTTACTGTCTAGGACTTAAGGTTACACCGGAACCTGCTTTTGTAGCCTGAATCGCTTCTGTTGACCACCTTTTTTATGATGAATGACATATTTCGAACAGCGTTTCTTTACGATATTTTTCTAGCCGACGAAATGAATTTGCTTAATTACTTAGATACTTCCACGAGCCTCTAAAATTGTGAGGCACTATTTTCGGTTTGGTCCATACTGTGACCATAATACAGAATTAAAAAATTAAATTTATATTAACATTTAAAAATTTCCCGAGTCCCATTCGGACATTACGACGTGCTACAAGTGAAGATTCTGTTTAGACTAACTTTTTCCCCGATAGTTTTTCGCTTTTATAGTAACTTTTCGACTTGTTTGTTCCTAGAAAAGTCTGGAATCTACACACCTGCGGCAATAAAAACACGTGCAGTGTGGTATGACGCAAAGCGCTTAAAATTTTCACCGAAAACAGCTTTTCGAGTTTTAACTTGTTTTGCAAATTCCAATCCCCCCGTGTTCAAAGTTTTTACATTCCAAACTTAATTTCGTCACTGAAATTAGCTCACACATGCTTTTTAAATTCCAATCGGTAATAAAATTTTGAGGTCACGATCTTTCGCTTTTTGTTTCAATTGCCTTTGTTATGGAAATTTTCCTTATTAGAAACGCCCCCTGTCCAATGCTTTTCTTTTTAGAACAAAGTTTGGGGAACCTGGTTTTTGGAGGCTTGCATATTGTGTTTGCTATTTCTTGAAGTTGGTTTTCTCTAGTTGCGTGATATCATGTAATCGGAAAAAAAATCTAAAGTTATAAGTCATCCGTGTTTAAAATCGGATCTCGAATCTTGTGAAGTTAAACACCATGCCGTTATTTGAAATATATTCCAATGGTAAGTGATTTTATTTTAATCAAGCTGGTGTTAGTTGCTTTTGTCGTACACTTTTATTAGGCACAATGATTAACCCTTTGACGCGATGCTGTCATTACTTCTTGAAAGGTAGATTTCAATTTTTAAATCTTGTTCAATAAAATAAACTTATTATTTTAATTGAACGTTCTCTCCCTTGATTTAACTCGAGGCTTAGTTTAAAATGGCGCTAGCGCTCTTCTTTGACGTAGAAGGAGCTTTCGACAAGGCTGAAACGAAAACTATCTGTCAAGCCCTCCAGGCCAAGAGAACACCAGTTCATTTGGTCAAGTGGGTAAAACGGCACTGGAAGACCGAAAGATCAGCGCCACGCTGGGAGAAGTTCGCGTCGAAGCCGGGGTAAGAGGGGGTTGCCCACAAGGCAGCTGCCTCTCGCCACATTTGTGGTGCCTGGTGATGGACAGCCTCCTGAGAAGGTTAAATCTTGAGGGATTCTACGCACAAGCATATGCTGATGACGGGCTAGTAATGATGACGGGCAAGTTCGTGAGAACGGTCTGCGAGCGTATGCAGGTGGCGTGTCGGATAGTTCAAGGTTGGTGTCAGGATAATGATCTCTCAGTAAACCCAGGGAAGACCGAACTCATTCTCTTCACAAGGAAACGAAATCTAACAGGTTTTATACATCTCATACTCTACCAGACGAGACTGAGCCTAAGTCAACAAGTCAAATGTTTGGGAGTTATTTTAGACAGTAAATTGACGTGGAAGGCACACGTTGAACAGGTGGTGAATAAGACAACCGCGATTATGTGGCAACTAAGGAGAACGGTAGGTAGGAAGTGGGGTTTAAAACCTTACATCCTCCAGTGGCTGTACACTGCTGTGATAAGCCGAGGATTTCCTACGGTCTGGTGGCCAGCGGTGGCCAGAGCCACTAATGCCCAGAAACTGGCCAGACTGCAAAGGCTGGCTTGTTTGGGTATTACCGGAGCATTGAGAACAACTCCCGGAGCAGCACTGAACATCATCCTGGGGCTGCCGGACCTCCCGATCTGGATTGAGAGAGAGGCAATGGCGGCTCACAAAAGGATGGTCGACAGTGGCCTATGGCGAACGGACTACACAGGGAAAGGTCATACGACTATTGCCCCCAAAATGAGTAGGGATCTACCCATAATTGCGACCAAAGGCAATATTCCAGATGGCAGATTAAGACCGAGAAGGAATTTCCAAGTGGAATTTCCATCAAGGGAAGAGTGGCTGTCAGGCCAGGTACGTACGCCGAGCGGCGTACACGCATGGTACACTGACGGCTCATGGATGGCTAATACACAGTCATCCGGAGCCGGTGTATACCTAGACAACACTAAATCAGGAGAAAACACTTCGCTGGGGAGATATGCCACTGTTTTCCAGGCGGAGGTGTTTGCTATTTTGGAAGTAGCAACCAAGGCGGAAGTAACAGAAGGTGTGAGAGTATATATATTTACTCGGACAGTCACGCCGCTCTCAGGGCGATCCAAAGACCCAGGGCAAGCTGTAAGCTAGTTCAGGAATGTAGAGACGCCCTAGACAGATTGGCTGTGGCCAAGGAAGTAAGACTCAGATGGGTTTCAGGGCACAGTGGCATCCAGGGCAACGAACGGGCCGATGAATTGGCAAGACTAGGCTCAATGAGCCACCTCGTCGGTCCAGAACCTGGTGTGGGCTTAAGTAAAAGGCAAATCTCTCAGGAACTAAATAACTGGGCCTCGAAACAAGACAAAGCACAATTGGAGAGGAAAAGAAGGATGGAGACAAGCCAAGGAAATGATTCTAAATCCTGACGGATCCAGAGCAAGGCGACTGCTAAAAAACAGCCGAGAGGACATCAGGAACTTGGTAGGTATTCTGACTGGGCATGGAAGCCTAAACAGACATCTGCACCTTATCGGCGTGAGGGACAGCCCACTCTGCCTGAACTGCGGGACAGGGGAGGAGTCCTCATACCACTATATAGGATTTTGTGTTAGGTGGAGTCGCCTAAGGAGGAAGATACTGGGAGCACCAACACTTGCTCGGGAAGATCTAAAGGATCTGGACTGGGAGGACGTCCTCACCTTTATCAAGGTGACGGACCGTTTCAGTGCGGGCCGGGTGTTGGAAGTAGCCAGGTAGGGGAGGGCGGATCGGGGATGGTGAAAAGGGACTTATAGGCCTACGTACCGCGCTTCGGCCACCCCAGCCTTACTACTACTACTACTACTAGTTTAATTTTGGAACACTTAAAAATAATTTTTAAAGCAATTGTCGAATCAAATTTAACTAGATCAGGGGCTGGCCCTTGGTTAGCATCACAACAGAAATAGTTAGGCAAAAACTCTGAAGATTGAGGCTGAAAACAAATTATTGGATTATGAGATACATATGACTAAAATGAAAAGGCTATGATGACAACATACAGGATTTTGTGACGTTCAAGACCTCTATTAAGGAGCATAATCTTTTCATAAAAGAAAGTGATGAGTTGGTTAACTTATATATCAAGTCAACTGATAGGAATAACACATCTACTAATTATGGTAAATGCTGTACCACATTATTCCTTAAGTTTGTGAACATGAAAAAGGTAATGGGAAAGATTTCCCATCTACGAGGATATGAATGTTCAACGATATATTAACTACCAAGGACAAGAACATTACCACAAGAGTGCCTCATGTCAGAACAATCGAGTCAGTGAATATTGTGCAGCAAACCACAATATTGTTGAGCGCAAAAAAATGCAATTGTGTAAAAGCAAATACCGAGTATAACTTTAACTACAGTGTTAATCACCTGACGAGTGCCGTGGTCGAACATTTTGAGAAGCAAAATTAACTACAAATATGACTACTAAAAATCAAGAGATTGAGGTGCTACAAGAATTGGAAGTGATGTGTCAATTGCCTATTCATGAAAGTATTAATTATGATGTTATCATGTCCATGGTGAATTTGCAAAATAAGTTACTGAACATATTGCATGGGAATACGCGCAGTAATATAAAAAAAATATCAACTTCTTTTATTTCCCGAGTCTTTCAAAATATCATTTTGTGATATAATTGTTATGACACCCTCATGTTGGCAAGTGGTTTAATATTCTATAACCGGATCAATCTTCACAGCCAGTTTTGCACAGGGCTACATTCCCAGAAACTGGAGGAAAGTTAAGGTAGCGTTCATACCAAGGACAGGGCGACGATTACAAGAAGAACCAAAGTCTTACCGCACCATAACCTTAACCTCCTCCCTTCTTAAAACGATGGAAAAGATTATCGATAGGCATGTCAGATGCAAATTCCTTTCTAATGCTTCACTGCACTCAAAACAATTCTCATACCCTTTCTTAATATATTATTTTATTCAAAAGTTATGTCAATATGAATTTTACGTATAAACTTAGAGGCCGTACTTATTTTGTACAGTAGTTTATATATAATTGTATCCTTCTCCATGTATAGCAAAATATTATTATGAACCTATAAATAAATACGAGCAGGTGCAAAATCTTTTGAAGCTTGAACCTATAAATAAAAAGAAGCCCGCAGCGTCCTAACAATAATCCCACAAGCAGGTGTGCAGTGTTACGTAGCCATTTCCTGCAATAGTAAACTGTATAGATTCCGCCTAGCGCATAGGCGTGGAGCATCCTCAACTAACGATTGAATAAAGGGACAATTATAGTCGATTTCTGCAAAATCCATTTAACTGCGTAAAAGAATGTGAACACAATTTCTAGTCAGTTGGGCAACATTTTGAACTCTAATATTTTGAATAAATAACTAAACAAAAAAAAATGCTTTTATTTCATGAACACTATTTTGTCACCCAATTTTAAACACATTTTACTTTAGCGCCCGATCATGTTATATCGGAAAACTAGCAACGAAATTATATTCGAAAAAAAAAGGAAATCTTTTCAAAACAAGACTTGCGACGGAAACTATTTTTATGCATATGGGTAAGTGTTCCTACGTAGAGCTGCACCATCGCTTCTGAGCAATAACACCTTAAAAGAAGATTTTCATTTATTTTATATATATTCAAGTTATTTCTTTTTTTTAATGATCCATAATATCGTCGATTGCAGCATTACAAAATTATGAATAAATAAGTTAAGAAAAAAATATCGCTTTTATTTGATGATCGCTTTTGAGCCATGTGATTTGATGAACCTCATTTTGTCACATATTTTTAAGCACATTTCACTTCAGCACCAGGTCACGATATTTTGGAAAAATATCAACGAAATTATATTCGAATATTCTAAAACTTTCCGTAACTAAGCCTGGGAGAGAAACTATTTGTATGCATTTGTGTAAGTGTTTCACCATAGCTTTTGAGCAATATTACCTTAAGCGAAGGTTTTCACTTATTTTATTTATATTCAAGTTATTTCTATTTTTTTTTTCATTATCCATACAATTACTATTTGGATAATAGTATAAACACATATACTTATCCGGTTGTATAGCATCATACACCTTTCGGTTTCTAATCGTCAGATTTGTTTCTTTGTCACAACGTTGGAGCTGATATTTCTTGTTTTTTTTTTCTCTCTAAATCGGTTCATAAAAGTGCATTTTTCAATGATTTTTTCACACATTCGTTTTATG
>MU182625.1:251079-309305 GCA_016904865.1 Pissodes strobi | reverse complement strand
ATATATACAGTGTGTCCAAAAAAGTATGCAACATATGGGAAACTTCTTTATTATTGGATTCTCAGAAAATTTTGTTCTTCATAAAAGTTGGTGCTTGCCCTAAAACAGTAAACGAGTATTTCAAATTTTACGAACTGCTTTTAGTGCGGACGCAAATGTCATTTTTCCGAAATCGCGTCAAGAGTAAAGTACCTTAATTTATAAAGATACAGCAAAATCTTATAAGGAAAAGTTCTTTCAAATTAAAAAAGTAATTTAAATACGAAATTTGAGTTAAGTACATCAATTTTTAATTTCTTTTAATGCTTTGTTCTTTTGATATTAGTATAATTGCCAAGCAACTTCAAAATTTATTTAAAATAGACATTAGTTACATAGTTGCATAATGTTTCAGTTTTTACAGAGATAAAAGCCAGTTTAGGTATCAGTGTGTTGCAAACACATTTAAACAATTTTGGTCCAAAATAATTGTCCACAATAATTATTACAAAATACAATTGGAATGACTGACTCAATAATAATTAATTTCATATGTCAGAGCGAAGTAAAATTTTATTATTGCTATTTATTTGTTTTTATTCCAAATGCATGACCTACTCTTCAAGACCAAATATTTTATATGGCTTTTTAGGATACTTGGGCATATTTTACTCATCGGGTGCAAAAGATAAATAAATTATTAGTTGTTTTACATGAAATGAAAAGAGTTAGGTCTATTCATGATTTTGAGTGGAAAAAATTTTGAATCAAAAGTGTTTAAATGTGTTTGCAACACACTGATACCTAAACTGGCTATTATCTCTGGAAAAACTGCAACATTATGCAACTATGTAACTAATTTCTTTCTTAAATAAATTTTGAAGTTACTTGGCAAGTATACTAATAACAAAACAACAAAACATTCTCCAGTGGCGTAACGTTTAAGAAAAAATCGAGAAAAAAAATTAAAAATTAAAAGTTTATATACTTAACTCAAATTTCATATTTAGATTACTTTTTTAATTTGGAAGAACTTTTCCTTATAAGATTTTGCTGTATCTTTATAAATTAAGGTACTTTACTCTTGACGCGATTTCGGAAAAATGACATTTGCGCCCGCACTAAAAGCAGTACGGAAAATTTGAAATACTCTTTTACTGTTTTAGGACAAGCACCAACTTTTATCAAGAATAAAATTTTCTGAGAAACCAGTAATAAAAAAGTTTCCCATATGTTGCATACTTTTTTGGACACACTGTATACCTAGTAGTTTTCAAACGAAGAGGTTAATAAACCAACAACACCTCTCTAAGAAGAACGAAATGCCCAAACATTTTTGGTCTCGGTAAAGCATGGCCTTATATAAAGTACATGACATTTTCTCCAATATTGTAAAAAACATATTTCCATAAGATGTTCTTTCCTTTTTTTCTATAATGTGGTCTTTCGTTATTTATCTATTTGACTATCTAATACTACTACCTGGTTCGTGCACTTTCCGTAGATAATAGTCTCCTTATAGGCCGGCAACAACACATTATCTGAGACGATGTAACAGAAACAAGAAACAAAATCTACGAATTGTTTGCGAACTTGCCGATAATGGTTGCGGTAACTATTGTTATTGTTTTAAATTTTTCTGAAATCAGAACTATTTATGTGCTTTTAAGTGCGTGAAACTTGTACCTAATAATTTGTTGTATATTTAGGTATACATTTTATATTATTAGGCGTATTTGTAAATACGTAAAACCATATATTTCAGATTTAAAAATCTGTCGCTCTTGTGCCAGTCGGCCGTATAAGTTTTTGTTCATGGTAAATTGTATGTTTTTTCTCGGTTTTGGCTAGTTTTGTAGTAACTAATAATTAGTGTAATTATGCTTCCTGGCAGTAACGGAAATTATGAAAATGTGCCTAAATTTCATGTTTTCGGTTTTCCAACTAAAAGCTATATCCCGAGATAACTTTGAGTACAAACTACACGAAAGTATATGAAGCTCATTTTCCTGAAGGCAATAGAATAAAAAGTACAACAGTTGAAGATTCGAACACTGGTAAGTTGTTTACTAAACCACGGCTAAAGATAGATTTGGTAAATACAGGCAAATGGCAGGTGGTCATTATCATACTTATGTGCTATAGTTACAATTCAATCTATATTAGGTTTGTTCTAACAGCGATTTCAAACGGTATAAAGCCATCCGGAGTTTGCGCATAGCGATATAAGCGTCGCTTATATTGCTATGCGCAAACTCCGGATGGCTTTGTACCGTTTGAAATCGCTGCTAGAACAAACCTATTAACACTTCAGTCTCGCAGTTTTGGCCCTAGTAATTTTAATAAGTTCTATGAGCTACCTGACCCTAACAGAGATGAAACTTGCTCTCAACTATACTTTTCCCAAATTTTAACTTTATTGCCTCAAATTTTAATAAATGACGATCACTTGCAGGATATCAAAGATGTATTACCGTTCATTACATATTAGGCAGTTATTGTTGCTATATGACGAGCAATTTATTGTTGAGAACACTTTTGATCTCATTAATAAATTAAATCGTTGATGACTTTTATATCCCAAAGGACAAGTTATAAATGTTGTATTTGTGACTTACATTATCTTTAATAAGTTAATAATTGAATATGAAGACATATTTCTAGAAACGTATAATAAAAGATCCTTCATGCTTCACTTAATTTTGGAATGTTGTACTGAAGAGAATCATGCCTCACATTTCGATGGATCCGCTAATCATAATGGAAAAGACGTTTTAAAAATAATTCTCAAAAGCATTTCCAATACCCTCTTAAAAAATTATTGCGTTAAAAATAGCGACCATTTAAAAAAATAAATAAAAAAAGAAAACTCCATACATAAACGATGTTGGCCATATAGCTACCTATTCATGCATAAATATTTTTTATAATTAAACATATTTAATTTGGGGCCTATTTATTTAAAAGTTTGGTTATTTCCATGGCCTGTGTTCTATAATATATATGGTTTTTATACCTAAACACTCACTTAAATGTCAGTAATCCTGGACATAAGATAGATGTGAATATTCTTTTCAACTCTAGTGCAGAAGAAAAAAGTTTTTAATGTCAATGTGTTTATCAGATAATCGTCATTCCTCGCTTTTATGAAAATAATACATTTTCTTCTTTCTTGAATTCTGTTTGCATCCATATATTTCGATGGTCCAGATTCAGAATCCAAACGCTTTGCCAGTAGAAATACGGTAAAGCGTAGGAATTCTAAACCGAGACAGACGAATTAGTTCCTTGAGATAAACTGGCGTCTTCTTCAGTATCTGAAAAGTTAGTTTTGAAATTTAATTAATTATACTTTTAATGTTAAGTAATAATTTACCTTCTAAAGATTATAAAAAATTGTTAATAGAAACAAAATATTTGTTTAATGGCTTAATACTGGATCAAAATGCCTCAGTATTATATATACAAAGCTTATCCATTCAATAACCTATCTATACACTAGGTCACATTTTGAAAACTTACGATGGCTCTATTTTCTACCCTAAAGAAGATATGAAAAAGATGAAAAATATTTATCCCACAAATTGATGTATTTTGCAGACCACCCACACTTACCTCTTAAGCTCTTCTCTTATTCACTTTAAAGCCTTAAACGGCACTTCTCCACTTGTGCCACTTCTATAGAAAACTTAAAAAATTCTATTCGGCGATTTTTTTATGGCAGTGGCACACACACTAAAGGGAGATCCTATGCCTCTCGACTAGCGGTGTGTGTGCGAAGATGTTGATTGACACGGTTTTTAAATAGTTGTAGGTTTTAATTAGGGTGAAACAGATGTCCTGGGGGTGAGTTCCACAGTGATGCAGTGCGCCAGACAAAGGAGTTATTGTAAAGCGATAATCTAGGTGTTCCAGTTGTACCACGAACTGGTGTGCTCTTGTCGTCTGTCATGAGTGTTTGACAGGCGTTGCCAGGGGCGCGATGAGGCAGGCCAAATCCTGGGAACATCTGCCGTGAAAGTTCCTGTAAAACAGGGACATCTCGGCTACATGTCTGCGGTGTTCCAGATTATCTAGATTCCGGGTCAACTCCGGGATGCCGATGAGACGCACAGCTCCCTTCTGAATGGAATACAGCAGCTATAGCGTGTGCTATGGTGCGCCACCCCAGATGTGTGTGCATGCCAACATTAATGCAATTTACGAAATGCTAGTAACATTTTAAGAAACTATTTTAAAACTGGCTTATTTAAAATATGCCAGGAACAATTTGAAAATAAACGTAAGTGATAAAATGGGATCCCAAGCCAAATTTAAAACACTATTATAGTGCTAAAACTCTCTTTCTTTTTAGTTTCTCAAAATGATTTTAATTTTGTTCTAAAGAAAAAGAAAGATAATTGTCAAATTCCTCTGTAACTTTCTGAAATATGTCTCTCCGAATAGTTCGACAAGCGTCATCTATTCTTTCAGGGATGCCGGCTGGGTTAGCAATCTGTAATCTAGTAGTCTAATATAACCCCATAAAAAGAAGTCCATAGGAAAATTGTTTGGTGATCTTGGCGGCCACTTGATTGCACATAACTTGCCAATCCACTTGTTTGGATATTATTCGTCTAACCACTCTCTCGCCACAGTACCATAGCGTGGGGGTACACCATCTTTCTGGCATCACAATATGTTGCCGTGCATTAAGAAAACATCACTTCACAGCCAGCAAAGTTGTGATCATGGATGGCGAAAAATACCCCACGTTGGCTCATTCGCAAATTAAGGGTAATGACAAATTTACCCAAACAACGTGAAATATAAATCCAAAAAGAGAAGAAGGTTTTAGTCTGGTGTGCCATACCAGTGCTAGGCGTTTCAACGCCTGTCGGTTGCGTGAGGGGTGAAGCATTGGATTCAAATATTTATATGGAGGGATGGCTTCCGAAATTGTTTCATTTCATTAACACACATCACCGTAACGATGACATTAAATTTTGACCCGATCATGCGTCTTGAAATAATCGTCAGAAATATTCATGGAATATAATTCATCCAAAATTGTAGTTGATATTGTCGATCAACTATCTTCAAATTGCACCAGAAAAAATCAAAAATGGCAAATGGCTGTTTTTAACAGTTTGCTAAATATATCGGGAATTAACTCAAAAATAATTTGAGTAATCTGCAAAGTGGAGCATTTAGCTTGATCGATGGACATTTGTGGAGCAAACTACCAAAACGAGTTTGGTCCGAAACTGCAAGTTTCTACTTAGTTTACTACTGATTGTACTACTCACAAAGCATCGTTTAAACCCCTTTACGACATCCTGAATGCGTTCTTCCTCATCTAAAATAATAAATGAAAAGTGCTTGGACAAACAAAATGAGTTTTGTTCGCTATCTCGCATTGATGTAGCATTTTCAAATTTTGGCATAAACAAATGCTGCAGCTTTGCTTAGTTTATTTTTATTTTTATTTGCAAACATATTTTAGATAAGATTATTCCATTGTACAGTGTATAAAATACATTACCTTGTCTTACCTTGGAAGATATTGCATATACTTTATGTCTTAGTATGATATACTAGCTACTTATGATATGATTATAACATCAGGTCTGATTTTTGTCCCTTTCTGAACAGGTTTCGGAAGCATGTTCTGATTGTGCAGTCCAATTTGCTAGCTATTGTCTTCATAGATTTTAATATTTGAGCTCCCTTTTAATCAGTCAGGAAAATGCTTACAAGCTTTTCTTTGATCTAAAAGTTAATAAAAACTTAACAATTTGTTCGACACAAATGTAACATTCAGTTTGTTCTTTATTTCAAGCCAATTACAAGGAAAAGTAGGAAAGCTAAACTTTAGATTTTTCTATGAAGAAAGAAAGAAAGAAAGTGATACAAACGACGCCAACGGCGGCGACTTCCTACAATCCATTGCTATTTTGTAGATTCGCTAAACTGCTCTATCCATCTATTACATTGCACATTTTTATCTGGATTTACTGTATTTCTATTTAAACCTAAAGTTATAGTATGCAAGACGGTCTACTGACATAAGGCCTACAGTAAATTACAGTAGGTGCGGAACATTTAACTACGTGTATGTAATACAAAAAATAATCAGATAATTACAATAATATTAGCAAGAAATTTGCTAACCAAGATAATATCTTATACGGCAATGAAAAAAAATCGAGATTAATTAATCAAATAGCGGTAAGAATCGGTAAAAGATAAAAAGACATATAACGGTAGTTTCGATAAAGATAACGTAAGAAATTATACAAACTACTTGTATGTCAATTTCAAACGAAGGTCATACGGAAGGTAGTGGAATTCACTTGCAATGGTTGATTGACATTCCCTAACTCATATTGCTACTTAACTGACCCCAATTAGTCCTTTACTATGTCATGTTAAGCTGCACGTCACGCCATGTGGGTCGACATCAGTACAACAAAAGTAGTCTCAAATTGACAGGAATGAACCTTGAGAAATTTTCTAGGCCAGTGAAAGACCGGGCGGAGGAAGGACCATAGTCCAATTATAAATAATTTTAACTATCTAATATATAAACACAAAGATATAACATACCTTTTGAAAAGGGATCCTCACTTTACATAAAATACTTTTATGAGACGATATTGCCGATAATACGTTAGAATATTAAAGGCGGGTCGCTTGCCAATTGAATGAGAAATTATTAAGAATACGGACCTGATGGTCAAAACTACAACTATAATATCTCTTTTCTCTCTATACACCTTCATCGGTCAGAAGGGAAGACCACCTCAATGACCACATTGACAACCCCACGTCAAATACCAAAAATTTTTCTTGACGTCCGTCAAGAGTACGTTCGGAAATGAGAGATGAACACAGAACACTTCAGTGCTCTACACGGCAATACGGGTTGTGAACGTGCCCACATTTCAAAACGAAATAGTTATTATTCTAAATTTTAAGATATAACTTAATAGGTATGTTAAGTTCTAATGTAAGGTAAAGAGAATATCAACTACATAAATCTACCAGTGAAAGGGAAGAAAGTATATTTCTGTGTTTGCAACGGTATGGGTCCCGATTAGATTAAAATTTGGAAAAAGGTTTAATTTGTTACCATTCTCTGCTTCGAGCCCAAGTGAGGATTATATATACAGTTACCGTAGTGAGACTAAACTGCAAGGAATATGTATCAATAAAGATTAAATATTGTTCTGGTTTTATGTTGCATTTGTTGTATTCATGTTATTTCCATGTTGATTCAGCGCGGGGTTCTCAAAAGCATTTACTTTCGCGTCGTTATATATTGCGATTGGGAGGTCTTAATTAAAAGACTAGCAGTTTTTGGCTATTATTAAGCAAATCCTCAAGGCTTACCAACAAAGTAATCTCTTTTAGAATAGTAAATTTGTTGTAGTTTCAATAAAACCAGGAAAAATTTTGGCCCACTCATCCACCACGACCTATACTTATAATCCCGATTCGTTAAAAAAGAGGTATGACAATATTGACAATAAGCTAGTCCATGTTAACAAACGTTTAAATGATATATTTGATGTAGGTACCTGTTGTTTGGGTTTGTTGGATTAGTAATATAAAAACACGTTCCTTTAAATTTCCTTGAGAGCACGATACACCTAAATACGGTATGTCAGCTTTCCGAAAAATGACAGTTCGTATACTACGTCACGTGTGGAATTTATATGTAAAATACAGGGAAAATCTGCAACACGCTTGATGTCACGCTGCAATTTTTCGAACGGCTGACATACCGTGTTTAGGTGTATCGTACTTGAGAGGAAGCCAAATATGTGGTTCACATTCCTGCCAACTGTCAATTTGGCATTTACGACACCATCTTAAATTTCTCTTAAATAGCAACTAAAATAAATTTGCAAGTCATATGATAGATTCTGACCTGATTGAAAACTCTAACTATATGCGCTTTGGGTTAAACCTTTCCATATAAAGGGTGATAAAAACACTTTCCTTAATTGAATTTTACAATGATGCCAAATGTGGCATTCAATTTTTGTCAGCTGCCAGTTTGACAGATACGATGTCCTCTTGAATTTTTCTTAGATGTCCGCTCATATTTTAATACATTTTCAGACTGCTCGAGAAATATTTGTGAGCTAGTTGTAGGAATTAATCGTCTTCAATATGCTAATCCGGCAGATGTGTAGATTGCATACAAATAAAATAACTATTTTTCATTAGAAAAACCTATAATACAATAACATTCAAAAACCAAAAAAAGCAAATTTAAAGATTTCATATCTTATTCAAGTTCTTGGATCCTTAAATCAAACTCAAATATTCTTTCTGAAACAGCCTCAAATGTTTGATTTTTTCTTTTCGTTTTTAAAATAGGTTAAAACTAAAAAGTCTTAACCCTAGATTATAATTCTCAGAGCAAATAAATTAAATCCGTCGGCTCTAAGTCAGAATAAAAGAACGCAATTTGACGTAAGTCCCACAAATCTGCGATAATAAAAGCGGTTTAGAGCTTTTCGAGTTATCGGACTGAATCAAAGAACAAGCCTAATTATATTGGTTGCTATTTAAGAAAAATCCGGGATAGCGTCGTATTTGTTAAATTGACAGTTGAGAACAGTTTAGATGTGTGAGCAATATTCCAAGCATGATCATATTTGCGTTTTTAGAGCAAGAACAGCTGTTGCGGTGTATACAGTTTTATGTTGCGAATTAGCGCACCAAGCTCCTGCGAGGCTTATTTTGCGATGTTATCAACGTGGTCATGCCAGGACATATTGCTGTTGGCCGAGACACCCAGCAGTCCTAATGACGAGGATTAAAGCAGGGTCGATTCTGCCATAATAATGTCAGGGCTAGCCGTATTGACTTTCTTGGTAAACATGGCTGCTTGGGTTTTTACTGCATTAAACTCGACTAAATTTCTTTCACTCCAAGTTCGGGCTTTCTCCAGATCTTGAATAATTGTTGTAATTTGCTCATGTCTGCGGTGATAAGTCTCCGTCGCTGGTAAAGGTTTTTCTGGTCTACAGTGAAATTCGGTCAACAGGTCATTAATATAGATGAGGAACAGAGTGGGTGAAAGCATTGCGCCCTGAGACACGCCCGTATTTTTGGTGCCTGAGATGTGTTCATCAACTGCAACTATAATTTATAGAGAGGAAGCACGAATAGTAATGAGAAAAGGACACAACTAGGAAATGAGGAAAGCTATCTCATTGCTTTCAATAAAAACAAAGAAAATCTACGAGACCTGTATCAGAGATATAAGAGGTGGACCAATGAGGCGATATTTACCACTGTCGGTATTTGTGATCGGAAGGATTGATGAATGAAAATCCACAAGCTTTTCAGCCAATTGCCTTTCAAATAGTGATGGGCAAAACTGCTATTTTCAAATAATAGTTAAAGCAGTCGCTGCTTTTACCAAATAGCAGCTTTCAAATAGCTGCTTTGTAATAGCAGTTTCTAAACACTGTTACTGGCAACAGTGCAACATCCGTAAGAGCTAAAGCAGGGGATTCCTTTTAAGCGAATAAAATAAAAGGATATACTACTTTAATTAATTATCTCATAAAAACCATAAGCAAATAATGCTGTCATCAAAGTAATCTATTATTTTAAACATAAAAAACAGTTATACATTATTTATTCATACATCCTTTTTCTTCCGGGCGTACATCTCATTCTTATTCCTGCAAAGAAAAACAGAACAAACAAGGTGAATCCCAGGTAGCGAGCCAAAGCAAAGTTCACGGAATTTCTTGCCTTGAATGAAAGTGCTTTATTGTCCAAGGATTATTAAAATGAATAAATCTTATTGACAAAGCATGATTAAAATTTTGACACATACACAATTTTGTAGTCAATTGAATCTTGACATACCCTAAGTCATTGTCTATCAAAGCCTAAGTACACACACTTAACAGAATACAAAGTAATACATGGCACACCTAGCATATCTAAATACTATCCTGCTTAAAGAATTCGTCAATGCCATAATATGCCTTCGACAACAGCCTGTCTTTCAACTTCTGCCAAAATGGCATGCCGGTGTACACGGTAGCAGCTCGCTTTTGTCACATCCAAAAGCAATATCGATTAGCAGCATAGCAGCTAAAAGCATAATACGCCAATACGGTATTATCAATAGCGATCGTATATCGTTATATTGATGAGCATTGTAAACTGCTATTTAAAAAGCAGCTTTTTATAATATTCGATAGCAGTTAAAAGCTGCTTCGCTCAAATAGCAGCTATCGAATAGCAATTTACTAAAAAGCAACCCATCCCTACTTTCAAGGACGTTTCTCCATACAAGTTTGGTGTAGCATTTTAGTACTCGAGGTCTGGACCTCCACGGCATCCTAAGTGATTTAAGATATCTCGAACTTTTGGAAAATAAAATTTAGCACCCTATAGATGAACTAGCAGTTTAAGCTGGGCAAAATACAATGTAGTAATAAGACGGTAGTAAGAGATCCTCTTCAAATTAAATATCAATTGCGAATGGATAGGCATGAAACTATCAACTGGTCAGTAAATATTCCAGATCTAACACCCTGGTATACCTTTTTTTGGGGCTATTTCAAAAATACAAACTATGGAGGAAATTGAGAGCAAACTGTAGAAGAAATAAGACCTATAAACTAAAAATTGGAACGCCAGAGAAGAATTTACAAGAAATGCATTGAGGTTAAAAAGGAACATGCAAAAGCATTTAGTCCTGGTTGCATAATAGTATATTATATACCTAGGTTGAGAAGTAAGCCATTATTTACCGAGCACTTTTATATCCTGAGGCGCGGAGCGCCGAAGGATATAATGTGCGAGGTTAATAATGGCCTTCTCAACCGAGGTATATATAGATTTTTTTTTACTACTAACACTGATATATTACCATATTTGATTCGATTTGATTTTTATATTAGTCATTTTCTACTTATTTTTCAAATAGTTCGAAATATCATGTAGCCTGGAAGTTCAGTTGTCTAACTGACAGATATCGTAACAAGAAGCGTTTTTTCGCGAGCTAACTACAATTAACCACGGCATACTACAGGATACTACTTTGTTTTCACGAGGATTAATTTAATTGTGGTAAGTGAGGGGAAGTTTCGTGACGTCACTATTACATCATCATTTTTCAACTACGGCTTACTACAACTTACATACGTGACGAGGTGTGGTACTCGAGGTTTGATGGAGTCATGGCGGATTAATTTTGAAACGTTAAACATGTGAAATGTTTGTTTTTCCATTCTGAACAAGTTTGTAAATTATACGTTCATGAAATTCTTCTATAGAAGCCTCATACGCATCGGAATTCCTATACAAATGTGCCCCAAATGGGATTTGGGCAGCATAAAGTATCCTGAACATATTCATCGAAAAAATACCATTAGTTTGCTTATCTCCAGAGGCCACCATTCTATCATTAAAAATATGAGAAAACGTTCTGCACTGATCAAACTGATCATTTTCAAATAAATATGCAAATATCTATATTCTTTTCTAGCAATGCAAGATCTAACTAGGGTATTTTGGCGAAGACAGAAGCATACAGTACAATTTGTGGTGGGGTGCCCGCTTGGCACTTACTTCAGTATTACTTGTAGTTAACCGTGGTTACTCGCCAAAAAACGCTAATAATCTCCTGACAGCTCCATACATACAAAGTACCTTCTCTCCATCTAAATTTTGACAAAATCGCATTATTAATAAGAATATTATGGGCGGTCATGAAAAGTGAGTCATACTGTATATAATTTTTTTACTAATAGCACTGATACAATCCTTATCATTATTTGAATTGATTAGATTTTGAAATTAATCATTTCCTACTCATTTTTCAAATAATCCGAAATGACAACTAGTTGTCAAACTAACAAGTTTGACATTTTCCGTTTCCGTTTCATTATTGACCTAGGTTTTTTAATATTATTATTTACCTAGGGTGAGAAATGTTACTTCTCATTTGAGGAATGGAGTAAATAATGGTGATTTATCATGTTAGTAGTAAAAAATAGTATATTATTTTATATGGAGGAAAAGTAATACTTTTCATGGCGCGCTCGTGTTTAACAGCCGAACGGAGTGAGGCTGGTAATAGAGAGCAAGCCATGAAAAGTAACTTTTCCTCCAAATAAAATATGCTGTTTTTTCTTCAAATGTCGACAAATTAATGCAAAAACGTCGCTTTTTAATAGTAATAATAATTATTATTAAAGATAAGTTGGTTCGCAAGGCGGCTTAGACCGGTGCGGTGTCGGTGAATAGGCTCAGTTTGTTGCTATAATAATGTCATATAAAGCTGTCAGTGGACACTGTCAACAATAATTATTTTTTTTAAATTGCGTTTTCGATTGCGTTTTAATTCCGTATTGATAAGCAGTTATTGAGTAAGTTCGATTAAATAATAACCAATTTGTTCCTAAATTAGTGATTTTTAGAAATGCAGTCACAAATTGAGTGATAAATGCAAATTTTAGTTTAATAACTCTTGAGTTGTTGACGCTTATTTTGATGTTTGTTTGTATTGTATCTATGTTGATATGACAACACTTTTACCTCCGCCGGCGGAAAAGTGAAAAGTAAAGCTCCGGCGGAGGAAAAGCGAAACTTCACTGCCGCCTACACAGTCGAGTAATGATGGATTTACTGACGTTTGAAGAAAAAATATGTTTTATTAATTTTCTTGTCTACCGTCATTGCTAAGTTTTGATTACTATTTGAATTTCAAATTAAGTATTTTTTTAAAATATTGTCATAATATAGATCTATAGATCTGAGCCGAATAAGCAACTTTTAATCAATTCAAAGCATTAATTTTAATATTCAGGGTAATATGATAGATACAGTATTCAGAGTCCCAACGCAGATAGAAAATAAGCCAAAAAATATTGTAGTTAAATTTTTGTCCAAGCTTCACAGGGATGGATTCCTGACTGCAGCAAAAATTGCTAGAAGGAGTGAAGGTAACCAGCGTGGATTTAAAATTCCAGGTATATCTGTTAGATGTTATATTAACGAACATTTACCGCCGCAAACTAAGCTGCTTTTAAAGCAAACTCGCCAGAAGGCACAACAAAAAAATTACAAATTTGTGTGGGTTCAAAACGGCAATGTGCTCGTCCGTCAGGCTGAAAAATCAAAAATAATTCACGTCGTGAATTACGAAGAACTTGGTAAGCTGTAAGATTGCTGCCGAAGGTGAGACATTAGATTAATCTTTTTTGCCTGATGGCGCTCAACGTTATGTACCAAAATGTCCGGGGACTGCGAACAAAATTATGTGAATTTAAACGAAACCTTTCTGTAAATTATCCGGACATTTTATGCGTTACAGAATCCTGGTTAAACTATTCAGTTATGGACCATGAAGTCGTGGACTTAAATCAATATACAATTTTTCGTAGAGATCGCGAAAGTACTGGTAGCAAAAAATCGGACGGAGGCGGCGTATTTATTGCGGTGAAAAATAAGTACAGTGCATTTTTAGTGTCTCGCTACCAAAGTAGTGCAGAGGATGTTTGGGTATCTATAAAACTGGGAACCAACCAATTCATATTAATATGTTGTGTTTACCTGCCCCCTAATGATATGGAGGCCTACACAAGCTTCTCATCTACATTAGAAGAGATGAAAATCGGTGAAAACACATTGTTGTTGGTATGCGGTGATTTTAATATTTCTTCTGCTGAGTGGGTACAAGTGGCAGGAAATAAATATTTAGAGCCATGTCAGGTAGAACAAAAATATTCCTCATTACTTCTCAATATTTCATACCTCAACTGTATGCAATTTAATACGATTCGTAACTGCAATAATAGACTCCTAGATTTGATATTTTCGAATAAGATTAGAGTTCTTGAGGTTAGTCATTGCTCGAATGCTCTTGTCCCTGAAGACTCGCATCACCCCTGTATTGAATTTTTATATGATATAGCAATATGCAGGGGATTGCAGTATAATATTAATACTTATTTCAGTTTTAAAAAAGCTAATTATAATGAAATTTGCAAGGAAATTTCGAGTATCGACTGGCCTGCTGAATTTAGAAACAAATCGCTCAATGGTTCAGTAGATAGTTTTTATTCAAAAATTAATAAGATAGTACAGGAGCATGTTCCAACTTATACTAAAAATAAATATTTTCCGTCTTATTACAGATCTAATACAATAAGAAAAATAAAGCAAAAGAACAAAGTTCACAAAAAATGGCGCCAATATAAAAATCCAAATGACTATAATTTATTTAAACTCTTAAGGGCTCAGTCAAAAAAACTAATTGAATTAGATTATAAAAATTATATTAGGTCTGTGGAAAGCGACCTGTTCAATAATCCCAATAGATTTTGGAGTTATGCATCCATAAAAAAACAGTGTATAAGTAAAATACCCAATGAAGTTTGTTGGGAGAACAGGACTGCTGAAAATGGAAAGGATATTACTAACTTGTTCCGTTCATATTTTGCAAGTGTTTTTGAGCCCGAAAGGCACAATTTTGACTATTCTTATGAGAATCATTTAATAAACAATATTAACCTTCAAAATATTGTGCTCACTACATCGGAGGTGTCTCGCGTCCTCCTGAGTCTCGACTCTAAAAAGGGCGCAGGGCCCGATAATTTTCCCTCAATTTTTATTAAAAGGGCTGCATTAGCGATCTCGGAACCACTTACATTGCTATATAATTTTTCTTTACATTCTGGAAAGTTTCCTGATAGATGGAAATCTGCCATGCTTATCCCAATATTCAAGGGTGGGCAACGAAAAGATGTTAAAAATTATCGCCCAATTAGTAAATTATCAATAGTAGCAAAAGTTTTCGAAAAACTGATTTATGAGTATCTCTTCAATCTAATAAAAAACATAATAGGACCAGAACAGCATGGCTTTTATAGAGGTCGATCGCTTGAAAGCAATTTATTTCTCTATACTGAGTACCGCCACGAACATCTTGACAATAGAATACAGGTGGATGCCATTTACACTGACTTCAGCAAGGCATTTGATAAAATAAGTCATAACATCTTGCTTGCTCGCCTTGCTGAGGTCGGTGTGGGCGGCAGCCTTCTAAAATGGATAGAGTCGTATATTAAAGATAGAGAACAGTATGTGTCCATTCAAGGTTACTACTCTAACTCTTTTCGACCAACGTCTGGAGTTCCCCAGGGATCACACTTGGGGCCATTATTCTTCATTATATATATAAACCAAATTAGATCTTGCTTTCATCATTGCAACTTCTTACTATATGCGGACGACTTAAAAATCTTTAATAAGGTACATACTCTCAGTGACTGCCAAAGTATTCAGGACGACCTGGACAGGGTGATCAAGTTTTGCGACCAAAATAATTTGTTCCTTAATTTAAGCAAATGCACATCAATTATATTTACTCGCAATAAACACGAATATATTTTCAATTACAAAGCAGGTAATACCACTCTTCCTAGAGTTAGGGTTGCCATCCGTCCTCTTTTCCCCGGACACTGTCCTCTTTTTCTGAGCGTCCGGGGGAAGTCCGGGAAAATTTTTACAAGCGTCCGGGATTACTACAATGATCAAAAGTTCCACAAAATCCATTTAACCAAAATATATTCACCGAAATAAAGCAATCTCAACACTAGTAATATACATTTTTATCTAAATGATGATATGGATCGATAGTATAGAACGTCCCTACAATTCCATGGACTCTGATCGCAGTCACAGATCCCGCGTTGTCGGCTCTATTGACGTGACGATGACGTCACGCATACATTTTATTCTTAACCATCTACACGAGTCCTTCCGCCTGACGAGTCCTGGGCTTGCGTAAACACCCCGGCGGCCCGGGTTTGAATCCAGCGGCAGGCATGCTTTTTTATGATATGTTTAAGGTTTTTTTTTTTTTTTGACTTTGGGCATTGCCTTGGGTCAGTTTGGGTTAGTTTTGAGTGGGTGCGCCCCCGGAGCGAGCGAAGCGAGCAGCGGGCTATGCGTGAAGTGAAGAAAATGCAAATTACAAATGTAAACATTGTGTTGCGCGCGCAAGCCCAAGACTCGTTAGGCGGAGGGACTCGTGTAAATGATTAAAATAAAATATCTGCTCACATCACTGTCTTTACTTTTTCCGCATATTTCCGCAAAGAGGTGCGAAAATATATCTACTATTTACTTGACTTCAAATTATTTGTTCGTTTGCTTTGCTGCGTTAACGCGCTGCACTTGTTTGATATCCGCTTTCGTTTTTGAAGTTATATAAAGAGTTCAAAAGGTATATTTTAGATTACAAAAAGTGAATAGTTTTCCCTATTATTTCTCAGAGCCACATTGGATACAAATTTAAAATATAAGTGCTTGTAACTTATGATCATTATGTATACTGTATATCACGCTGTGTCCACTCGTATATATATACCTATATACAGCAAATTTTCGACTTTCGAACCTGTACATTTGGCAGCAGCCCGGTCTTGTAATTTCTAATATTTCACTTCACGCATGGTCCTTCGCTCGCTTCGCTGGCTCCGGGGGCACAACCAATCAAAACTAACCCAAACTGACCCAAGGCTATGTCCAAAATCAAGAAAAAAACAACTTTGAAAAATATATGAATTAGCACGTACGCATGCGGAAAGCTCAAAATCGCTGTAAGTAGACGCGAATGGTGCGTCCGGGGCTTCAATCAAAATATCCGGGGATTTAGACACGTAGGTTATAGTTTTCGAAATTTTAAGATGGCAACCCTACCTAGAGTAGACCATGCTCGAGATTTAGGAATCATTCTTGACTCAAAACTAAGGTTTGATTTACATGTCGACATGATAGTTGCTCACTCTTCCAGATTGCTGGGATACGTCTTGCGGAAATGCTTGGTTTTTTCAAATATTAAATCAATCAATTGTCTTTATTACTCGCTAGTGCTTGGCAAACTAAATTTTGGTAGTGTTATTTGGAATCCGAGATACGCTGTGTATGTGGACCGATTGGAACATATACAAAATAAGTTTTTAAAATTTATTGCGTTTAAAGCTAATTATCAAAATCCATTTGATGATATTGCCGTGGCTCGACAACACTTCCATATTCCATCTTTGTCTGCTAGAAGAACCATATCAGACATACTATTTTTGTATAAAATAATTAACAACCATTTAAAAAGTTCTGATGTTATGCTTTCCTGCATTAATCTCTCGATTGGTGCATATTTCTTATGAATTGCTTACTTATTGTTATATAAGTTAATATTTTTTTTACGACAATCGTTTATATAATACTGTGGATACATTGATTGGGTTCATACCTGTTTGTATCCCTGATGATCACCAAATAAATAAATAAATAAATAAATAAATTGCTTAAAACTGGCAGATGAGCAGCAATGACATAACATAGTTTCACTGAATATTAATACACTGTCGGCCATTTTTAGAGTAGATGACATTGGCAAAGGAAAATCACTATAAAAACCTCACCTAGTTTCAGCAACAGCCCCCTCAATTAAGGCCCTATACATCCTGGCAAATAAATTTACTAGCGAAAGCAAATATTCTTCAAAAGCCCGAACCGTTTCCAACTTCAATCTGGTGCTCTAAGTTAAGGCTCCGTCTAAGTAAACTTTGGGAATTTGGCTGGAGAAAGGTCTCGGTAGGTTAATCTAACTCGGCAAATATGACAAATATTTTAAGCTGCAACTAATTTCTCTCGAGTAGAAACTATTAAAGAACGGATTACTTTACAGTCTTGAGGATATCGAAGTATGAAATAGGGAAAAGGTATCCTTACATTACTAATTCTAAGGGAGCATTAAAGGATGATAAATGTCTATATTTGGATACTAATTCACTAAATATTTAAGAAAATACAGTAAGGTACCTATACATGAAGCTAGTATTTTGCTCCAATTGGTAGAGTAGGTTACATGATTGCAGGTTGCAGTACTGCAGTGATCTAATTCACGATGCAAACTATACAGGTATTTCTAAGCTGATTTAATATTAGACGATTCTGAAGATCGAAAAAAGATAGTTCTTTCAAATTTTGGTTGTGCTCAGAGCAGAGACAGTATTATATTGTTTAAAGTTATTTTTATGATCGCGATCTTGCCAGATTAACTTTCTTATTTTAAATGGAACATTCCTTAAATTTTCAAATTTTTGAAATGTAGTTATCATTTTATGTTTAATCGAGGTATGAAATCCTATCCGTAAAGCTATTAGGTTGGATTAGGAAATAGAAATAAATCAAAATCGATCTTTTGGTCTATTTGTATTCGTAAAAGGAGAAAATAGCTGAAGATGAAAAATATATGATTTGCTCTTTCCAATCCTAACTTTTAAAGAGCAATCGCATGGTGCCATAGATTATGTCATTGGTTATATTTTGATACTGTCCTTGGTACTTTCTTAGTGGTACTATGTAACAGCTCATTAAAATTTAAAATAGATGGTGCAAATAGATTTTTCCCATTATCAACTGTTTTCTATCTGCATATCAGCAAAATGTCCAAAAGCTGATATTCTGTTTTTTTTTCTCTCTTAGATAAATAATTGTGCAGATATGAATCATCAATTAGACTTGGAATTTTATGAAGACTCCATGCAGAAGGCGCCGAGTTCCGACAGCCGAAAATCGAAATATACTCATTACCTCTAGAAACAAGTGTAAGCGGACCATTGACGAGAGTAAGGAAGGGTATGACAAGAAGATCAAGAACAAGCTTCTCAACTGTACTACCGGATCAAGATCCTTTTGGTCAGTTGCCAAAGCTCTCAAGCAGGGTTTCACAAAGGCGTCAATCCCGCCACTGACCAAAGATGATGGTTCAAATTCTACCTTAGTTCTTCAAAAAAGATTCCCCCAACTATCCCGAGAATTAATTCCTGAATGCTAGGTTTGATATTTCGCCAACGCGAAGTAAAACGAATACTCAAAAGCCTAGACACTAACGAGGCCACAAGACCGGATGGCGTTGCCTCAATAATGCTTAAAAAAAGAGCTGCTGAACTAACAGCTCCACTATGTGGGCTTTTTTCCCTATCATACAGAACTGCATGCTTTCTTTCTAGCTGGAGATGCGCTCAGGTGAAGCTAATCCCGAAGAAAGTAAAAAGAGAACGATACCAAATAACTACCGTCCAATTTCTTTAGTTCTCATCATGTCCAAAGTGATAGAGAAACTAATCAACGAACAGCTCTTAAAATATCTCGAATCGACCGATATTATAAGCGATCGCCAGTTTGGCTTCTGCAAGCATAGATCAATGGGAGACATCCTGACTGCCTGTGAACCAAAGCTATCGAGAGCTACGGCGAATCTCGTGGAGTGGCTCTCGACATATTCAAAGCATTTGATAGGGTGTGGAATGACGGATTGTTAAGCAAATTGACAGCATACGGACTATCACCAGCACTGCTTCTATGGCTTTCCAATTTCTTAAGGGATCGAAGCATACGAGATGGTATTTATGAACATCTCTCGGAGGAATCTAAAATCATAGCCTGAGATCTTCAAGAGTGTATATTATCCACCACACTGTTCCTGCTCTATATTAACGATCTCCTAGATAGTTCAAACAATTCTATTTACAGCTTTACAGACGACAGCATTATTATATCCTCATTCATGTCGCGGACTCCAATGACCGCTGCTCGTTCCCAACGCTGGCGAGAAAAATCAGATTGCATCCATCAATGAGGATATGAATGCCATCGTGAAGTGGGGTGAGGAAAACAATATCCAGTTAAATCTAGGAAATACTGAAGCCGCTGTCTTCTCAAGAAAAGCACACACCATAGGACCTGACATATTAATGACAGGGTAAACACTGATTCTGGACTCATCCATAAGCTTGCTGGGCATCAACGTATAAAACAACATGTCTTGGCGTAATCACGCCGCCAAAATCGCCAGGGCAGCGGCACAAAAGCTAGGAGCACTCTATAGAGCAAAAAAGTTGTATACACCTCATCAGCTCTATTAGGTCCAGATAAGATTATCTCTGAAATACTGTTTCCATGTGTACAGCTCGGCACCCAAAAACTTGCTCAAGATTTTAGACTCCATACAGAGTAGATCAGTCCGTCATGTGGATGACCCCGAGTTGACTAAAGACCTTGATAGCCTTGTACATCAAAGAAAAGTGGCAGACCTATCTCTTTACTATTGATACTACTACGGAAGGTGTCCGAACGAGCTGGCACTTATGATTCCGCCCAGAGTTGTGCCAAACTTAAACACCAGTCAGACACACGCTGCTCATCAACATACGCAGTTGCAAACACCTATGACGTTGGTGTTGTGGAAATATCTGGAGGCCTCGCTCTGGAATGGACTAGATTTTATTGATACTTTATTACCTTTATTATTTCTAACGATATTAAAAGAACGATTTCTTTGGGTAATAAAGAGCGAAATTTATATTTTTCTGTCACCAGTGGTGTAGTTGAAGATGAACCAATCTTATCCTGCTCGCGCCAGCAGGCGACATGGCACCAATATGCATCCAAAGCGTATTAGAATACCTACATGTGCAACACGAAATGACCCAGAATACTGCTTGAATACGTAGGCGCAAAACTGCATTAAGGTCATCCCTGTTATTTATATCCAAAAGCCATTCTCGGGTCTTGAAAATAAACCTTTTTTTGGTGTACGCTTACAATCTGCTTGGAAAATCATATCAGACTACTGTTAAGGTCCGAAACTGGCAACAACATGATTGTTAATTCACGCTAATTTACATCTTCTACTCGGCTATTAAGGTTTTTATTAACAATTTTATATAAATTGTATCTACATTTAGTTAAATTTAATTTGTCACTTAAATCCTGAATTAATTTGTAGTTCATTTAGTGTTCATTCGCAAATTCTCCCTGAATTACTTAGAAAAACTTCGAAACAATAATTTTTTCAGATATTAATTACATTAAAAACACTCACGAGAATCGTATCATCATATATTGAGCATATTACATTGTATATGAATAACGTATCTAAGTAAATTTCGGGTAAATCCAGAAATTCATATCCACGTCTTGTCATAATATATTTAACAATATCTTTTGCGTGCTTATCTAAAAGGAAATATGTGTATTATTGGTTAGTTAATTGATTGAATCTTAAACTCTAATTTTGTTTCTAGAAAAAGCTCGACGACCATGCTAGCTTCGCTCAAGAATTGCACCAAATGATTCTTTATAATTTTATAAAATATATACTCTGCATGATATACAGTGGACTCTAATTCCAGTGAATTCCATATCTCTTCTTGGAGCAACTAGTTTTTGTCGATTCGATTCTTAGATTTAGGCTTGCCTTTGCTTCCCTTTGATTATCTTGGCGTATGGAAATGCCTTTCGACGTTTATTTCATAAATTATACTTTTTCTTCAGGGTTTTTGGATTTTTTATTTTTCTGATGGAAACGGTGTTGAATAAGGATTTTTATCGTGTAAATAGGAGTGGAAACAACCACGAAAACAAAATTGCATATTGAAACAGTTTACCTTACTTTATCTTAATGGTTGCTGCCTGGTGGAAATTAATTGCGAGCATATATCATCATAAATGCCATATTATTTCAATTTTTGTTGGTCATCTTTACCGTAAAACTCGTTAAAATTAGTTTATCTCGTGGCTGACATATCGGAATCGTGTCGAATAATGTCCTGAATTGACATTTTGCGTTGTGCATGCCACCGTAGTAAGTAAGCCGCGTTCTATTGACAATACGTGTCGACAACTAGGAGTGTGGTGTTAAAAACCGCCCCGTATTGTTTTTGGAACGGTTTCTGTGTGTTAAACATTTGAAATTACGAGTGTAGCAAATAGATTGAGAACATTAGTGGTTCAAGCTGGAGAACACCAAAGTACAAAGTCTGGAGCTGATCACTAGGGAGTGACCCAACAAACCCTATTTTTACCCCTGTCAAACTAGGGGCCACCAAAGGAAAGAGTCTGAGGCCGATGCATCCAGTGGAATCGGCACTAGGTGGTAGATGCATACGCCTACTCGCCTCGTCCGGTGAAAGATCACCCCATCAGAACTGGGAAGCGCTAAGTGGTTTTCCACAGTAGGAATATAACAATATGGACATGATGGTGCTTCCAGGATCAAAATATTCCGGAGGTAAAATCCCCGTCGGATCTCCGGGCGCTGGGTGGCCCTGGGAGCCCTTCATTCCGCATTTCAGAGATAGCAAAGATACCGAACCAATTTAGAATTGATTTCTGCAACATAAGAGGCCTAAATACGAACATAAATTCGGTACACCAACATCTACAAACAAATAGACCACACATACTAGCCCTTACAGAAACACAAGTATGTTCTACAATAACAACAGTGGACTACCCTTATCCTGGTTACGACTTACATACCCGATTTAGACATAAGTTCGGGATATGCCTTTATGTTCGAAGCGACCTTTCATGTCCCCGCGAGGAAAAACTCGAACCGAACAACCTTGACGTCATGTGGGTCAAGTTGACCGCCAAGGGATTAACCAAGTTTATATGTTGTCTCTATCGCCCTCCGAGCGATAGAGCCTACCAAAACTTTTTTTCAACACTAGCTACCACTTTTGACTCAATACAGGTTGATCACCCCAGTTCAGAAATAATCGCTCACACTCGAACACGAACTGGCTCAAACATCACAAAAAGACCGACAACGAAGGTAGAGAGGCTGAAGCATTCGCCATCAGCTGCGGGCTTACTCAAATTGTAGACGAACCAACTTGAATCTCAGAGATTTTCCTTGGCTCGACGTCTGCTTTGGTGCTGACGACCCGTCAGTCTGCTGCGAAAAGATCACGCAAGTAATCTCCTCAGGAATGGAAGCATACATCCCAAATTCCATCAAGTTACCATCAAAAGGAAAGCCCTGGTTCAACAGAAGATGCGAAAGGGCTGTGGGTAGGAAACAGCAAGCCTACAAGTACTGGCAGAAAAATCAGACAGCTGAAAATCGCAATTATTTTGTCGAAGCGAGAAACGAATGCAAGCGTGTTATGGACGAAACTAAGGACAAACACAATCAAAGGATCAGGAATAAACTTTTGCAATGCCCCAGTGGCTCCAGTCGGTAGCGAAGGCAGTAAGTAACAACTTTACAGAAACGTCTCTCCCACCTTTGACAGACGAACGTGGCATCACGTCGACTACAGCCAAGGAAAAAGCAAACATGCTCGCCAAAATGTTTTCTTCGCACTCTACCTTAGACGTCCCCCAAGGCAAGACTCTCCCCACCATATCGAACATCAACACTACCATGGCAGAAGTCAAATTTTATCACCGTGATATTCGTAAAATCCTTAAAAATCTAGATACGCAAAGGGCATCAGGACCGGACGGAATACCTGCCATCGTGTTAAAGAACTGCGCCAATGAACTAACAGCCGTTTTTTTCCAGGCTTTTTTCTCGGTCTTAAGGAAAAGGGATTTACTCATCTTCTTGGAAAGTCGCTCGAGTGCAACTTGTTCCAAGTTTCGAGCAATTGCGTTGGATATTTCAAAGGCATTCGACAGAGTTTGGCATGACGGAACGCTCAACAAACTACTGTCCTTCGGACTGCCAGCCTCTCTCTGCAGCTGGTTTGCCAGTTTCCTTAAGAGCCGATCTCTGCACGTTGCAGTCGATGGACACATCTCGGACACATTCACCATCAACGCGGGCGTGCCTCAGGGCGCAATACTTTCACCAACTCTGTTCCTCATCTATGCTAATGACCTGCTGACCAAAACAAATAATCCTGTTTACAGTTTTGCAGATGACAGTACCCTTGTCTCTCACTTTAGATCAGAAAAACCCTTAACAGCGACTGAGACTCATCACCGCAGACAGGAGCAGATTACAGCAATTACTCAAGACCTGGAGAAAGTTCAAAATTGGGGCGACAGAAATTTGGTCCAGTTCAATGCAACAAAGACCCAAGCAGACACGTTTACCAAGAGGGCCAATACAGCGGTCCCTGACATCATTATGGCAGGGTCGACCATTCCTTCATCCTCGTCAATCGGACTGCTGGGTATCTCGGTCAATAGCAATATGTCCTGGCATGATGTTGCTAACATCGCAAAATCAGCCTCCCAGAAGCTTGGTGCGCTATTTCGCAACAAAAAACTCTATACACCGCAGCAGTTGCTCTTGCTCTACAAAGCGCAAATAAGACCGTGCTTAGAATATTGCTCACATATCTGGGGTGCCGCACCAAAGCACACCCTAAAATTGCTGGATTCCATTCAGAAGAGAGCTGTGCGTCTCGTCGGCGACCCGGAGTTGACCCGGAATCTAGATAGTCTGGAACACCGCAGACATGTAGCCGAGATATCTCTGTTTTACAGATACTTTCACGGCAGATGCTCCCAGGATTTGGTCCGCCTCATCCCGCCCCTGGCAGCTCCTGTCAGACAGTCACGACAGACGGCAAGAGCGCACCAGTTCGTCCTACAACTGGAAACACTTAGAACATCGGTTTACAAGAATTCCTTTGTCTGGCGCACTGCATCACTGTGGAACTCACTCCCAGGACATCTGTTTCCCACTAATTACAATTTACAAATATTCAAGAGCCGTGTCCATAGGGTCTCCCTTTAGTGTGTGTGCTACTGCCATAATAAAAAAAAAAGTCCTACTTTGACGACTCTTCGGCATTTGAGTTAGGGCCTAATTTGCATGCTGCAAAGACAGCAGGTTCTAGCCTACGCATCGTTAAAAGTTATATTTTCCATCTAACTTCATTTACTCTAAGTTTCTACTAACTTAAAATGAAACTAAATAAATTAAATGAAAAGAAGAGAACCAGTAAATATTAAAATCCTGGGTCTTTGTTTTATATTGTTGGAGAACGAAAACAGAAATCAACAACAATAGAACACAACCATGACCTATCGCACCCACCTCTTTCCTATCATAGTTTTCTTAAACTAAATACTAACTAAAAATCATAAGAGAGTCTGCTAGTACTCGAGATTGAGACACTGATGTGTAAATATATCCTATATCGACATGCGCAAATATTTGAGCAGCCCTCGCATAGTTATGATGTCACGGCCGCTTACACAGTTCCGTCCCCATCCGCTTGAACATTTCCGTCCCATTTGCCGAGATTTACCATCATACCGCCGCGTAAGATGTTTACACATCAATAAATATTCCAAATGAATTTGCTTAGCAACAAACTCCCATCTTGCCTATAAACATTATACTTACCATCGAACAACTCAGAGCCATGGATGCCATCTGTGAGTAATAAAGATGAGATTCTAATTCAAAGACAAAACATTCGTACAAAAAATGTCAGCCTTCGTTCAGAGTCGTCGAACATTCTGATAATAAATAGTTATTTTTTAGTTCTAATAAACCAATCTTCTGGGTATGTCTCTTCAGTTTCCTTCTTGCGGATGTTGAAAAAGGATATCAGAGCGGCTTCCGGCCACAGCTCTTTTATCCAGACCTCGCTGAGGTTACTATTTTTAAAAATAATAGCCTTTACTGAGCTGTATAGTCCGGGGTCAGGAGTCGACCTCTGATAATTTTCTTTGTAAAACTCTTTCAAATCATCAATGTCAACATTAGGCATATTTTCTGACATTTAGTATATCATTTTTCAGTATTGGGAGTCGTTCTACATTCTGGTTTCCTGAATAAGCCTTACTGAAATATCCGCCGAGGTTTTCGCTCTCGGTTATTTCCAAGCCTACATCTTCATCAACTTTGAATTTTGCTTGGACTTCTGTAATAGCACTATGAACTGCTTTCAGCATGATATTACTGTTGTTATAATTATTGTTGTTGTCATTGGCCGATATCTTCCATGCCGGCAGTTTGCAGGGTTTACTGAATGGCTCACTTAGAACTTGGAGTTGTTCATCCTCATGGTTCTTGGCAACTGATGCTCATGATCGTCTGTTCACAGCCCCTAAGTCGCTGTCATTGACACCATCAGGTCTAATCACAACACTGGAATGTGGCGCAACTGGTGTAACCACTTTGCTCAAATCACCAATAGGAGTTTCAGAAGAATCGGCATTCTGACTTTGTGTGACCTTGGTAGATTCCTACTTCAATAAAATGTCATCTATTTTCTCTGTTACGACTTCTTTCATCGATTAAAATTTTTACACACATTAATAGTGAAGTTTTTGCCTCCAAGTCCGAAATTTTCATTTTAAGTACAGTTATTTCGAAAAATATCTTCGGTAAGAATCACCTTCGGCCGACTCCATGTTGGAATATACGCTGCAAGTTGAATGATTCGAATTTTAAACCCGCGATAATTCTGTTTCATCACATTTTTCATTGGTTCAACGTTTTCTGAATTATTTTGAGTGTTTCGTGAAATTTTGGTGGATTCGAATTTTTATATTTTCTTCTCTAGGATTTCTACTGTTATCCACTCTTACCAATTAGTTCTCTTAGGAGGCCATATGTATCCATTTTGAGTATTGACAACTGTGGATCCAATATGATACTTCAGAAGTATTTTGTTGCTCAATCCTTCTAAGTTGTCACTACTAGTGCCCTTCAGTTTGAAGGCCATGACAACTGAGTTACGATCAGGTCCAATATCATCCCCTGAATATATTTTAACTAACTTTAGAAAAGAGTAATAAATAATTGCATGGCTCTCACATACTTTTTGATATATGCTCCTCTTCTATATACTTGCCGCCCGCAACTGATCGACACCAATCTATTGTGAATAGCCTGATTAAACATTTCCCAAAATAATTCAACAGGAGCAAAAGGGCTGTCCTCAACTATAAATAAAACCGCAAGAGAGTTCCACCGGCTAGCATATAGTTTTTAAACCACAAACCCCAAAAACTTTGCTAACTACTTTCCGCCACTGGTTTCCCTCCATGTTTGCCTAAATTGTTTCATTGTTATTAAACCGACAAGATAGTTTTGAAGCTAAACAGCCCCTGTTCTTTCTAAGTCGAGAAACTTAGATAGAGCTGAGCTGTTTAAACACGGAATTTAAGATGTTAAAACGATACACTTACGAACGACACATTAATTTTAGTGCTGCACTTTCCAACGCCTGCAAAGCAGACTGACGTCTACAGGGCCGTATAGTGAGAAGAGATGCTAGACGTTTGTTTTGTCTTACTTTGAAAGCAGTTGCAAAGTGTTCTTTGGTAAAATATGCAATGTGCTACCTCTGTTTATAGGGAAGCTATTAACCCAAACTATAAACACAAATTCACCATTCTGCAGCACAATTCTCTCTTAAATGAAACTGATTTCTATAGGTTTCTTGGTGTGCTACTTTTCAATCTATAGTCAAATTTTTTCTCACTTACAGTTTTTTCTTAAAATCTACTTTTTAACGAGGGAAAATTTAGACATTCCATTGTAGCTAAATTTTGTGCCAGATTAGAAATATGCTGAGAAGATTTAATAGTCAAAATGAGTTTTAATGTATAACGAATTACAGTGGCTTCTCCATGGATCTAAAATACTGGAAGACTTGAACTTTGAAGCTCTAAAATTTAAAATTTTAAATAAACTGTGCCTAATAAACTCTAGACTACCTCAGCAATTCTCCGTTTATTGATTCGACATCAATTAGGTGCTCCCTAATGGCCTTTTCAACGTAGTGTCACAACTGATTGGTACTCGATATATTGTCAAGGGATCTTTTCATTCATTAGCATGTAAAATACTGTGCTAAAATGTGAAATTGATAACTTATTATACGGCTGTGTATTCTGAAAATTTATTCGGTAAACCACTGACCGTAAGTTCATTCCTTTAAACTTTTATATATTAGAGGTGATTTAATAAAGTTATTAATATAATTGGATGTAGCTAGTTATGATCGAAAGATTCTAATTTATCATGCGCTTCTAAAAGATAAATTATGTTATATTTGTAGGAAGTTCACATTTAAAACTTAGACAAAATACCTTGTAACGAGCCAGATTTTCGAGGTCGTTTACTGATTCACTGAAATGTCAAGAATCGGAGGCCTGCTAGTTGGGGTACTATGAAAAAAATCATTTAGTAGTCTCGTTAGTGTCGATCCAAGTGGAATTATGTCTATTTGTGATGACCTCAGCGGCATGGTGGAGGAAATACTCTCTAAAATTCAAAATTGATAATGGCTTGGAGCTTCCTCTTCCACGTAGATCTCGTTTTGGTTCAAATTGCTAGATCCTCATAGTAACACGTATTAATTTTAGGAATATCGCGTCGCCATTCGATGACAGGGCCGGAATTGAGAGCTATTCTGGCACATTTCATTTAATAACGTCAAGCCGAATAAATATTTCCTTTCGGCTAACTCGTGTAATTAATTAAAGTAGGATTCGGTGTGTCAAAATCTGGAAGTATTATTTTCGAAGTCAACTGGAAAAATTAATCAGTAGACATGTAAGATGCGAGTCGTCTTTCGATTGACCAGTCGTAATTCTTGAAGCAAAGTCCATTTGCCTTCCACGTTGGTTTCTGGTAGTTTCTACGCCATTCTTCACCGTTCAGTTTTTGAGTAGCAGCATTGGTGTTGTGGTGAAAGTTTTAGTAGATTTAACTTTTGTGGGATTTGTTGAGTCACAGGTATCATTTTCTGGTTTGTTTAATTGGTGCCAAAAACTCTCTGAAGGTTTGGGATCGAACACTGTCTTTGTCAGGTGAGTGATTTTGATTTTTTTTGTGTGAGTGTAGCCATTTTATTGAAGTTCCGTGGGACGTAAATGATCCCTATTTTATTTTTGTTACTTTTACCGAAGCTCTTCTCGTCATCTTTTGAGGCAGGCTAGCCGATTTCGGCGCTAAGCAGTTAACCCTTCACGGGTGAAAGATTGATTTTACTTCTGATAGTTTTATTTGGTATTTTCTTTATTTGCTCAGTTTTTCCCTCGTGTTTTAAGCAAAGATCTGAACATGTTAAAGTTTAACAGGATTTTTTTGAAAGAATTTCTTTCTTGGCTATGTAAGGAATCCGGAGACCTTCCGTCTTTCCGTATTTTTGCGTTACTATCTTCCTACTTACTTGGACTTAAAGAGTACCTTGCATTTTGAACAATTTCTTTCTGGACAGTCCCGAATTCGTCTAACGGATCAAACCGTGAGAGAATCAGTTTTGTTATATACAGGGTGGTGCAACCAAGAGGGTTGTGTGGCGATTGTGAGTAAACGGTGAGAAATTTCGAAAAAATATTTTTTGCATGTTGTTGATCGTCAAATACGCTATGTTTTAAAAATATAGCTACAATAGAGGGTGGTCCGAAAAAGTCGGATTTACCCGAACCAAACTTGTATTTTTTAAATGGAACACCCGGTATATAATTATACCAATTTATTTTCCTCTTCATTGTGATCACTTTGATATAAGGTTTATTAGGGCTAAAACATAAAGTAAGAGATTGGGGCGCGGTTAAAGTTGAAAAAATGCTCACAATTCGGTCATTTTTTGACAGCATTTGAAACAGGTACAGGAAAATCATACAATAATCTCTTGTAATTTGTTCAAAATTATTCATTGTTATACAGGGTGGCCAAGTTTTGCAAATACACCCTGGGCAAGATGTGAAAGATAACATTTCTAGCTTTAAAAAAATACCATATATGATACTTCTCTGACCATTAGTTTTGTAGTAAAATGGCACTGAAAACAAATTTTCTGCATTCTAATACATTCCTGTTCCTCATCTATATTAATGACGTGCTGACCGAAACGCATAATCCTGTTTACAGTTTTGCGGATGAGAGTACCCGTGTCTCCCAATTTAGATCAGAAAAACCTTTACGAGCGACTGAAACTTATCACCGCAGACAGGAGGAGATTACAGCAATTAATAAAGACCTAGAGAAAGTTCAAACTTGGGGCGACAGAAATTTGGTCCAGTTCAATGCACCAAAGACACAATCAGCCACGTTTACCAAGAGGGTTAATACTTCGGGCCCTGACATCATTATGGTAGGATCGACCATTCCTTTATCCTCGTCAATCAGACTGTTGGTGTCTCGGTCAACAGCAATATGTCCTGGCATGCCACGTTGCTAACATCACAAAAGCAACCTCCCAGAAGCTTGGTGCGCTATTTCGCAACAAAAAACTGTATACACCGCAGCAGTTACTCTTGCTCTACAAAGCGCAAATAAAACCGTGCTTACAATATTGCCCACGCATCTGAGGTGCCGCACCAAAGCACACCCTAAAGCTGCTGGATTCCATTCAGAAGAGAGCTGTGCGTCTTGTCGGCGACCCGGAGTTGTCCGGAAACTGGATAGTCTGGCACAACGCAGACATGTGGCCGAGATGTTCCTGTTTTACAGATACTTTCACGGCAGATGTTCCCAGGATTTGACCCACCTCATCCCGCCCCTGGCAACGCCTGTCCGACAGTCACGACAGACGGCAAGAGCGCACCAGTTCGTCGTACAACTGGAAGCACCTAGAACATCGCTTTACAAGACCTCCCTTGTCTGGCGCACTGCATCACTGTGGACTCATTCACTTCCAGGACATCTGTTTCCCCCTAATTACAACCTGCAACTATTCAAGAACCGTGTCAATCAACATCTTCGCACACACACCGCTCGTCGAGCGTCATAGGATCTCCCTTTAGTGTGTGGGCCACTACCATAAAAAAAACTGGAAATTGATTATCCTTGTTTGAAACTGGTTTCAAACATTAATTTACTTTACGTTTCTTAAAAACAATAATTTCCTGTTTCTTGAAATATTTCTAATAAAAATGTAAAAGTTTCGAGTCTCAGTTTACTTAACTTATGATTATTAGGCATCTACACTTAACTTGTCAATAATGGCTTAGGTTCATTATGCTGTAGTTCACAAATTCGTAAATCTTCTGTTTTATTTATGATGGTGTCATGGCTTACTAATATTAGATATTCAATATCTAATACTCAACTTAAAATCAGCTTAATCGTATTAGAATGCAGAAAATTTGTTTTCAGTGATATTTTACTACAAAACTATTGGTCAGAGAAGTATCATGTATGGTATTTTTTGAAAGCTAGAAATGTTATTTTTAACATGAAAATAAAATATACAGGGTGGTCCATTTAAAAAAAATTAGCCCATGGTGTATTTGCAAAAATTGGCCACCCTGTATAACAATGAATAATTTTAAACAAATTGCAAGCGATTATTGTAATCAAGGATATGATACATTTCATGGAATATTTGGGTTTTCTGTACCTGTTTCAAATGCTGTCAAAAAATTACCGAACTGTGAGCATTTTTTCAATTTTAACCGCGCCCCAATCCCTTACTTTAAGTTTTAGCAATAATAAACCTTATATCAAAGTGTACGCAATCAAGAGGAGAATAAATTGGGATAATTATATACCGGGTGTTCCATTTTAAAAAAATACAAGTTCGGTTCGCCACGACTTTTTCGGACCACCCTGTATTGTGGATTTATATTTGTTGAAACATAGCGTATTTGACTATCAACAACATGCAAAAAATATTTTTGGAAATTCCTCACCGTTTACTCACAATCGTCCACCCCATCTTGGTTGCACCACCCTGTATAAATATTTATCTATCGGTTAATTTAAACCATGGTGATCAACCTTTAAACTTTTATTCATTAATTTATTTTTATTTATAACTTTAGCGAACAAAACTTCACCTTAAATGAGCTATATTTTCTTGAACAGGCCAGAGTTCGTGATTATAAGAAATCAAGATAAATAGTGAAAATATTTTACATTTTTTGCTTCAGTTTTTTATTGGTTGGCTCCAGAGCACTCAGAAATCTATGCCCAGTGCTATTCCTATGATCTGACGGTGGCCTCAAAATCATGGAAATGATTGTTACTTTTGCAAGACCGAAATCAAAGGCTTTACAGCCTTATCAATATCATCTCCGCCACAGAATATTTCTCTGAATTTAGGCTTTGATCCTGAAAATATATCACCAAAGCCTAGATGCAATTACGAAGAGCGCTAGTCCAACAGGAGAAGCTAACCCTCAGCTCAAATATCAGTCTCGATTGAACGATTTTGTTTGTGATTTGGATCGCCCAAATTCAAAGGCTCAATCGGCTCCAGCAATCGTAGCTCGCTAAAGAAGGAAATACAATCTTATATTTCGAAAAACGAAATTCGGGATTTCATGATTTTCTTTTCTAAAGAAAGCCCTAAGTTATTTTGCAATAGTAAGTTTAATTAATGTAAGAAACTCAATCTATCAGATAATATAGCCGGATGGAGGCGGTTCGCTGAAAGTTCAAAATTCAACCTAAAAGAGATGGTTCATTACATAAAAATAAATTACAATGAGTACAGGTGAAATATTTGTGCAGGCCTCAAAGTAGTTATAAGGCCTCAAGGATGTTATAAACAATGCTGGTATTTTTATATGAGTGAATCATGATAACAGTTATATAATATTTGCTGAATTTAATAATAATCAATGAGTGAAACAATGAACTTATGGCATCAGAATAAGAATAATTATCTTGTAGTTACATTGTCTTTACTAGTAATGTACTAGGTTTCAATAACTATAAGAAACAATAATTAGTAACGACGCAAATTGAACATTATTTTTCGAATTGAATGAATCATTAAATACCTTAAAATCAACTACAAATCTGTAGCAACTTTGGTCAACTACGAACCTAATATAATTTAGTCATGGATGTAGCTGCACCATCCAAAGGTTATCAATAAGACACTGAAATACATGCCATTTTCAGAAAAATTTATTCAAGAGAATTAAGTGTTTGGATGGGGCCTATAGCCTGAAATTTTTAATTGAGTATACACGGCTGCGATACGTCCCACTCTCACAGCGAGGCAGCCGTGTCTAAGACTTAACTAAACAGAATTGAGAGACTGGGTTAAATGGGAATTGCAAGCTCTACATATAAGAACGGCGCTCGCCAGAGCACTAGAGTTACCAACTGACTAGTTTGTCGCCTTTATGCTTATTTCTGTAGCATGAGGCCTTGCAGTCCCCAGTCAACAGAGCTATTCTGTTGGCTCTTGAATATGACGAAGTTGATTCGGCGCTAGCGTCCAAGTTTAGGAATATCTTGGATGTCGTATCTAGGAGCAGTCTGGTGTAGGTTCCAGATAACGAAAAGGTCGGTCTCAAGATTCACAAGGTGGTACTTGAACTCTCAAGATTCACAACGTGGACTTGAACCAATTTTAGATATTTTCTACCGTACGGTAACTACGGTCATAAGGTACGCAATGAATTATTTTGCGAGATAACTACAGGGGGCGGCATCAGGAACGAAGCAAGCCAAGTTTTCTTTAGAAGATCCTCCTCCTAGTACAGGCATGAGCACCTGTTGAAAATCGTGATCAATTTTGCCCACTCATCAGGGTTAAATAGTGTAAAAGAGGATATTAAGTGGTTTTAGCTGAGGAAACTTTGCGGAAGTATCTGAGCGATGGATTTTCCCCAAAAGTCTTGATACGTAAAACCATTGTATTTTGTTTTTTATACATTTTATTCTAAATTTACCAGACATACGTACCACAAAGCTCAACTACTACTGCAACCTAGTGGAACTGTTAGGCTGTCCGTTATCGATATCGATATATCTAACGACGATAATGACAAATTTAAAAACTAACAGAGTTACATGTTAACGGCACATTACCGATTTTTCAATGCCAATTAATAGCTATATAAAAAAGTGTAAAAGATCTCGTCCCTAGAGTTTAAAATTAATAAAAAAATATGAAATTTCTCTCATATTCCCTCGCCGGCCATTACAGAATGATTTATTACGTCATAAAGCATCAGAAAGGGTAGCATTGGCCTTTATAAAGGTTGTTTTAACATCAATAATAGAATATGAATTAATATGCGAGATGTCTCAAAACATATTGTGAGAAACTGTGTGGGAAGATTCAGGTGAAGATTTGACCTGCTAAATCCTGGGTAGGGAAACCGTTTCCTAAAAAATTTTATGAAATAAAGCCTTATTCTAAATAGATCATTACAAGAACATTTTTCAAGAAACCTCCGTATAAAACTATTGTACGATTGATTATAATGATATATGTATATTGTATATTTGCAAATTATTATAATTCCCACAATCTTTTTATTTTTCCTGTAGTGATAAATTAAAACAAAATTTGATAGGAATTGCAATTGTTGGAACGGTTGGTTGCTATGGAACTGTATATGTCCATATTAATTATAGTTTGACAACAAACGTTTTATTCCCATGGAGACTAATCATTTTGCTGCCTAGGCAGGAAAGTACTTACTACAAGGCAGGAAAAGTAATACTTTGCTGATTGATATGTGTCTGCAAAATTAATATTTGATGTCAATCGGAGAAAAAAGTTATTTTTGATAAAAACGCTTTTTTCGCTTTATGCTTAGGTACACATGACTCTGTACCGATACAATTTATCGAATATAGTTATATAAACATACAGCATTATTCTTCCCAGTGGATTGGTCATGTAGATATTCTACTAAAACAATGTTGACCCTCAAGACGAAGTTGTTAACTCGACCTAAATATTATTCAACGCCCGATGTTCGTCAACAATCCGGCTTCGGCTATTATTATATATCTCTAATGGAGCTATAAAAAATACTGTTTACGTCTATACGTGAGAGGCCGAAGGTAAATATCTGGTGATTTTCCTATTTCAGATGTTTAATACTTTTTTGATTAGAGAGCTCAGTTTAGCCCTTATCCCAGAGTCCTCGGCTATAATTATCGTGGTTACCTTGAGTAACATTGTTCTAACTATTGCAACACGTGGAAAAGCTCCGCTGGTGTTGTACGGGGTTGTTAGGCATGTTTGATTAAACAAGAAAATACGATCTTAATTTTCGGTTCGATCTATTGGCTTCTAGGTTTTATTTTAAATTTAAAACAGCAACAATCTTACAGTGAAATTAAAAAAAAAACAAAGGAATGACCACAAAAGAAACTATTACGTAATTAACGGTGATGGTACGATATGAAGATTGTACTGAGACTAATTCTGTTGGTAAACTTGGTACTGTATGCCTTACACCTAAAAACTGTAAACAATAATATCCGAAGTGATCACTTTGCATTGCTTAAGATTAATACATATAGGTAAATCGAAATGCATGAACTAGTAGCTGCACCAAAAAAATTATAAATGCAGTAGCCAGTAGGTACTAATAATATTATCAATTAATAGCAAAGCCACAATAATTACATCAATCTGCCGGAAAATAAATGGATTAATAAAATTAATGAAAGCTACCTTAGAGCTGGGCCAACAATGCTAGATTTATATTAAAATAATTTTAACGATTATATCAATCGCCTGAAAAACAAAAGATTTAATAAATTTATTAAAGCTATTTTAAACCTCGATCAACAATGCTAATAAAAATAAAATAATCGGAACGATACCCCGTTCGATCCGAAAGTCTGCTGCTGGAAAAGCTGCACGCTCACCGGTTGAGGTCAAAGTCACCTATTCGAGAAACCCTGTGGCGAAACCTTGTAAGGGCTTCTGGTCCCGGTAGTAAAACCTTGCAATGGGACCCGGTAGTAAAACCCTATAATAACCCAATACTAATTAGACCAAGCTCCTTACTTCAATGAAGAAATTATAGCCCCCCCTTGCATATATATTTTTTATACAAAATAAATCATCCCAAAAAGTATCAATGAATTTTCAGTAACCATCAGCAAATAAAAGAAATGCAAAAGGGTGCAAATACCTTGAATATAAAAAGAAATACGTACGAACCACCCTTAAATAATATAAACCTCCCCATATGATCATAACTAAAGTTACATTAAGAAAAAAAGTTATGATAAAAGGAAAAAGGTAAAATATCCTATGCAATGCAATGCAACTGGTGGTCGATTTAACAAAAAAAAAATAGATAAAAGCAATTAAATAATTAAATTAGGCAAAAAAGCAGTGTTTACCTCACTTCAGTTGGAGGGTGGCCTGGAGGATGAACTGCCTCGGTTTTATAAGATGAGCTCGGAAAGCCTCTAGAAATAATGGGAAATAACTTTTAGCGTCATGGCGACCATGTATCGGTAGGCAGTAAAAGATATAATTCCAGAAAAATCTTACCTAGTGTAGCATTTAAATCCCGGTAAATCGATAGTGTCAAAACACAAACTAGGAACTTAACCCAATATCCCCTAGAAGGGTAGTATAAAACTCAATACTAAAAGCTGAGTCACCTACAGCTACACTTCAGCGAAACACTTCCCCTATTCCCGGTAGGTATTTCTAGAAGAACGAGATCATCGGCTTCGGTCAATTTGCCTTTTTCCACTTCCACGGAATTAGAGAACCAACGTCACATCAGAAAAAGTGGTAGTGCTGGCCGAAGTGAAGAAATAGTCGATACGAGGAATACTTTTAAGATAATAAATGAGTTCTCGTTTATTATTGTTGTAAAACGACTGCGGGAGCCACGATTAATGAGCTAAAATTAAATTTTTCAATAAATAATAGGAAATATTCCTAAACGAAATAATAAACCTTTAAAAATCCCAGTCGACAGCAACAATTAAGTGAAAAGAGCCCATTACTAATATTCAAGGGTACCAATCGAATATTATAAAACTTACAACATGACACTCGAAAAGATAAATATATAGTAGAAATCTTAAATATCAAAGTCCGCCAATGTAGGTAAGAAGATGGAACTACAATGTAACCACTAAATCCACTAAGAACAAAGTACAATCATTGACGATTGAATAAAAATTAAAGAAATATATGGGAAAAACCACGAGGAAAATGTGTGAGGTATACGCCCTAAATCCCTAAAGCACTATGAGAAGAAACAACAATGAGTAATCTACGCAGAGATCAACACATCTTAGAAGAAAATGAGCAACAGGTACTAGTTTTTACTATTGAAAAAAAGAAAAATGTAATAACTAACATCATTCTCGAATGAACAGGTAACCAAGAAAGCAGCAGCACTATCTCAAAGTAAATCAGTGACCCCAACAAATTAAAGCCATAACAGCCTGAGATTCCAAGGAAAATATTCAAACCCAAAGTAGTATATAAATTTAACAGATCTAACCAAGATCAAAGGTAGATTATTAACTCAGTTCCTAAATACAGAACTGCAAGAAAACATAATTATTGTAATATCTTAGCAAAGTTAAACTAATAACACAATATCTTATTTTAGTTGTCTGATAAATCTAAGCGAGCCAACATACCATCCACCAAAATAAACACAGCCACAAAGTGCTGGAGGACATCATAAGAAAAGGGATGATACATATTATGTATGCTAACCGTATGTATAACTAATTAATATGAATAGATGCTGAAACTGGAAGTCCATTAAACTTACTGACAACAAATCAAGTAAATGAATTTGTAATTAATTAACCGGAGAAGATAATACTCAATAATTCTTACCACAAAATATAGAATCTTTTGTTGCTAAATGCAGCATATAAAATAAAATTAATAATCTTTTATAGTGGCAAAATCAGACTATTACACTATTTAAGAGAAACTAAAATGTGCATTTATTTAATATGTGAAATAAATCTTTTATTTAACATGCTCTATAAAAATTTTAATGTACAGGTTAAAAAAGACGTCAGTCGCAATTTTTAATAACGGCTTTTATTAAGTATTAAAAACATTGTAACAAAACATGATTAAGAACAATTGTAACTTTGATGTTATTATAATTTTAAAGAAAAAACAACGTGAATGTTTTCAGGTTACCGCGCCAAAAAGTCACTTAAAACATTGTGTTTTCCTTAGCAATTTTTGTCTAAAATAACCCTTTGCTACTAAAAATCGCCTTAAGTTTACATCAAACCCCTTTTCATTACTCTTCAATATCAGAAAAGCCCTACATTTCTATAACACGAACAACATTTTCAAAGTCTAGCAATACAATTTTAGATTGTTATAGAATTTATATTGTTAGCTGTTTGATACTGCGTTCGATAATATTTTCATTTTATCTATGAAATATATTATGTTTCTTTTTCTTGGAGTGAGTGCGTAATCAACACTTATTCGCAGTGATTATAATTGTATAACCCTTTTATCCTTACTTTACGTCTTTTATCCTTAGTATTTTATTGGAAATATTACCCAAGCAACTAAAGTTCTTATTAAAATAATAATGGCTTGCTACCCTGGAATTCTTAATTAAAAATGTAATGTCTTATATATATATATATATATATACATATACATGTTGTTTCTTTATTTTCAATCTCAACAATCTTGTGTACATGAATGGGTCTGAATTTATTAGCATTGCTTGGTTATGGTTTTCCTTCCACATTTAATGAATTACTTTCGCTATTAATCTGAAAATACATTTGACAGAAATTCAACTTTGTATGTTGGCAAGCGTCCCTATAATATACAACACAAAGTTGCTCGTAATTAAAATGAAATGCGACTTCCAGACATAATTTAATCCAGCAGCACTTAGAATAATGAAAACGCCTTCTAGATTTGAATATCGTCCTAGCAGCAACAAAATTATCCTTCACAATGTAGCTTTTAATGTCTCTGAACAAGCTCTAATTTGATATGTGCTATATTTTTAAATGCCAAATTAAGTGAATACAATTTGTTATTCCTACGATCATTAAAGCTAACGTTAATTGCAACGTTTTTAATAGACTGATAAAATATAAATTTCAAAGCAGAAATTCAAGATACAGGGCTATGATGATAAAATACACATTACACATACCCAAAAATCGTTGATAAATTTTGGTTTTCCATGCGTCATTCATAACCTAAAGATTTCATGCTTTCTTTTCGAAGATTAGCATCATATTTGCTTCTACTTATCTTTGTAGGAGTGGATTTTCAACTCTTCTGCAGATCGAGATAGAAGCTAGAGATAAGTTGGTTTGCAGTAATAACAGGACAAAATAAACTCTCCCTGCGATTTATATGATTTTTTTTTAATTTAATATCTACCTTCTATAGAGCATCTGGCAATATAAGTTTGCTAATATTATTTTTTAAGTGACATTTTCTGCGTGATATTTTGAAAGGGCTTCGAAACCCTGATTTATTGATTATTGCACGGTAAGTTTAATAAATAGTCAAATTTATTGAAAATGTCAATAAAATTGAAGTTGCGCTAACAAGACGGAACATAACTGATGTAATGGTATAACGGTCAGAAAATAGGAGTATTCCTAATTACTAGTTAATGTAAATTGTATCCACCATTCGGTTATTGAATTGTTATTTGCCATTCTGTGGAGAGTCAGCTTAGATTAATTTCCCTGCGGTTAATTTAAATATGATAAAATGTCAAAATAAAGTACACATAATAAGAGTGTTATAGTAAATTGATAATATTGCGTGACATATTATTACTTCTCCAGGTAATCAGGGGATAAAATGTATTAATTTATATCCGCAACTCGTGGTGGTGGTTCGATTATCTGTTTTAAAAATACCATTTAGCTTACAGTCCTCCTGGAAGGAAGAATGGGGATCAGACATGTGGTTATCTTACACAAAATTAGATATTTAAGATTAAATGGGATTCTGGAGCTTAAACTCCAATTTTCATTCAGGAACCTGCGTTTCAATATTAACTTAGCATAAGTTCGTCTCTGACCGTCACAGAGAGCGCCAAAATTTTGTGGGGTCTTCTGCAAAAAGAGCCCTCACGCGATTTTCAAGTCGACAGTAGTACCGAGTATTCGGATAGTAAATATCGTACTTGCGGTATTATTCTTTTTGGTTTAGCCGGAATTTGTGATTAAATGCAGGTAATATACTAAAAGTCTTAGTGTTTCGCAGTACCCGATGATGGATCCCCGGAATTACAGCAATGCCCGGGACGGGTGATGACTTGTCAAGGAAATCCGAGATGTACGGAGTGCCAGAACTGGCTCTCCGTGATGACTGACAGCAAGCTCAGGCAAGAGCTAGAGGAAGCATTCTTCAGGGGTGCCGTGCATAATACCGATGCACACCCTAAAAGGATTAAATCTCGCAAAAAGCTCGATTGTGGACAAAAACCTAGAAGGGACCAACCAGGGCTCTCAGTGATGGTAAAGGGCAAGAGCGAATCGTCCCCAACCTATTCTAAAAAGAAGAAATTTAAGATGCCTGAAAGTCCGCGGAAAAAAGTGGCGTAACTCCGGCAAAATATGACCTCCAAACAATCTCCACGGAAACAACGCAATCGGATGTTGCGTCAGCCGGTGGTCTAACCGGCACAGCTAGTGTGGCTCCGACTCCTCGCACCATCATGGCTCCGCCTCCTTACACCATCGAGGCCCCGCCCACCGATCAGGCGATTGTCGCCCCTATGAAGGCATCGGAAGTTGCAAGCCCTAAACAGCAATTCAAATTTCCGTTTAAAAGACATACATTTAAACGATCATCAACATCAGGCAAGTGTACCTTGACGTCGGTGATGATCCGCCAGAAAAGACCAGTAACCGTTTTCACCCCCTGAGCGACGTAGATGACGAGTCTGAAACTTCACGTGCCGAGACTGTGCCCGCCACTCAAATCTAAGCCTGCACCGCCACCACCAATCGTTGTAAAATGTGGGATAGTAAATCACCCTAATTTTACTGCCAACTTACGAACTGCAGCGATAAGAAACTACAAGTTGAAACACACGAGAAACTCTGTAGTCATTTGGGCTAGCACTGTCAATGACTGGAAGAGCCTGAAGAGAATGTTCAAGGTAGAAGGCATGAAGTACCACTCCTACGCCGAGAAGTATTTCAGAATGCATGCCTTCGACTTCAAAGGGCTTGACGGCGGACGTGGACGAATACAACATGAGCATCAAGGAGATATATCCTATGACGAAAACCAGAACGCTTTTCTACCTCGTGGTGACTGAGGCTGGAGTGACTCTGAAGCAGTTCAATGAAAAATGCTTGATGCTTCCCCCCTTGAGTAACATTTAGAATCGTGATAGTGATCGTGAAAATCGTGATAGTGAGCATGTTAATGTGCGTATCGGTAGTGCAAAAGCGCAAAACGTAAGTAGAAACAATTTCTTGTAAGCAATGCTACAATTAATGCTTTTAACAAACTGCATGCTATTACCTACAAAATAAATTCACTCGTCAACATGTGTGAGCTACTTAACGCACTAAAGCACTATGCAGGCTTACTTGAAGCCTGTAATGGCAATAAGAAGGTGATTTTTCAATCCATTGTAACAGTCTGATTGGACCAGTGTAAAAGATTTATATGCTGCATTTAGCAATAAAAGATGCTATATTTTGCGATAAGAATTATTGAGTATTGACCCCTTCGGTTAATTAATTCTAAATTTAATACCATTTGTTGTCAATAAGCTTGAGGTTGCCGCATTTATTATTGTAAATTAATTTTATTCTACATATAGGTTAATGATATATTTGTACTAGCTTTTATAAAACTGTTTGGCCTTGAGTAGCTGTTTTGATCATCCCTTTCTCTTATGTAGCCCTCAGGCACTTTGTGACTATATTTATTTTAGTTGATTAGCGAACCACAGATCGCTTAGGTTTGATCAAATTACTAAAATAGGATACTATGGAATTAGGATAACTTTGCTTAATTTATATTACATTGCCGTAGAACAGCCAGCAAACCGTTCTATATTTTTAAGAATTCGGTTTATAAAGCCCACTGTAAAGCCTCATTGGATCGGTTAAATTCATATTCTACTTTTGGTTTACACATTTCATAACTTTTTGGGACCCCTAATTTGTTTAATTCAAGTCACCGGCTGATCATTTCTGTGAACTTTTTGGGACCTCTGATTTATCTTTCCACGCGGCCGGTTATAACTTTTGTAACATTGGGTTGGTGGCCCTGAATGGTAGTAGGAATTAATTATTGCATTCGATTTAGGTCTTTAAAAGACGGTTTTCTGTTATTATTGTGTGACTTTGAACCACTTTAAATGCCCAAATAAGAATTGTAAAAGGGCGTATATTTTTAACAAAACAAAATTTACTTTAATTACTTACAATGTAAAACTAATAAGAGTAAATATCAATAAACAATAAATCATTACTTTAAACTTTAAACTAGAAAGAGAGAGAATATGATCTAATAAAAAGATTTATTTTTCATGAAAAAGAACAAGGGCGCATTTGCATTTAAAGATCCTTTACAGGCGTAGCCGACTATATCAAAATCGACTTCTCCTATTGGTCGATCCGCATTTCGTTTGGGAATATTTTCTAGTATTTCTTGAACAATTTAATTTCAGCTCATTAATTGTGGCTTCTGCCGTCGTTTTACAACCATAATAAACGAGAACTAAGTCGTTTATTATCTTAGAATTATTCCTCGTATCGAATCGTTAGAATACGATACGGCAGTTCTCGGCTCTACAATTTTTCGTTTCTGATTCGACGTTCTTTTTCCTAATCTCGTGGAAGTGGAAAGGCAAATTGACTGAAACGGATGCAGAGTTCTTCTAGAAATATCCTTCGGTGTGCTTTAGTGCAGTCATAGTGGACTCAACTTTCTGTATTGTGTTAATACTACCCTTCTAGGGATCTGTGAGTGAGTCCCTGGCCAGTGCTAGACACTACCATGTTATTGGGATATTCGTATTGCACTAGGTAAGCTTTTTCTGGAATTAAATTTTTCTATTGCTTGTGAGATACGTGGACGCCATGATGCTAATGGCTATTTTCCATTATTTCTAGAGGCTTTTTGAACTCATTTTACAAGATCGAGACCGTGGAATCTCAAGCCGCACTCCGACTCAAGAGAGGTAGTTATTGGTGAAGTTTTTTTTGTCTATTTTAACGATTTAATTACCTTACCTGTGTTAACTTTTTTACATTGACCACAATTTGCATTACATTCCATGAGATATTTTACCTGTTTCCTTTTACCATATCTGAATTTTTATTTTAATGTGACTTTAGTGTGGATCATATGGGGAAGTTTATATTATTTAGGGGTGATTCATACATAATATTTCTTTTTTTATATATTTAAGTTGTTTGTACCTTTTATATTTCTTTTATTTGCTGATGGTCAATGAAAATCCATTGATAATTTTTGGGGGATTTGTTTTATAAAGAAAATATATGTATGCCAGGGGGCTACAGTTTTTTTTTCATTGAAATAAGGGGCTTCGTCTAATTTGTATTGGGTTATTACAGGGTATTGTCTCCGGGCCAATTCTATCTCCGAGCTATACCACAGCCGATTTTATCTCCGGGCTATCGAGTCCTCTGCCAGTTTTTCCATTGGGCTATCGAGAGCCATTGCAGTACCTGAGTTTTGCTACAGGTGCGCGGTGCCTTCATCAGAGGTACTTTCTACCTCCACTACTGAGCTCGACGACCGGATTTAATGGGGCATCGTACAGAAGCTTAGTACTTTTTTTTTGTTTAATTATTATGAATTTAACACCGTTGATCCTGCCTTAAGATAGCTTGCATAATTTCAATAAATCGCTTTATTTTTCTTGCCGATCGATAAAATAGTTAATATTGATATATATTCGATTAATATTTTTCTTGTCGATTGATTTAATAATTAATATTTAAATATAAATTCAGCAAGCTTTAAAATAATCGCTCTTAATCTATAAAAATATAAATCAAGCATTCGCATCCAAGCATTAAGGTAGCCTTCAATAATTGTATTCTTCATTTATTCATTTGTTTATCGGGTTGATTGATATAATTAATGTGGCCTTTATCAATACATATTATTATCGCTTCATTTATAATTGGTGCAGCTGCTAGTGCACGCATACGTATATGTAATAAACTTAGGTAAACCAAAGCGATCACTTCGGATTGCAGTGTTTAGAGAATGTAGGTGTAAGGCATACAGTGCCGAGTGAACAACAGAATTGGTCTCCGTACAATCATCATATTGTACCACTATTATTAATTACTTAATAGTCTTTTGACATTCCTTTGCCTTCAAATTGCAAAATTTCACTGTAGGATTGTTGCTGTCGTTTTTAATTAAAATCTTTACTTGCTTATCTTCTAACATTAATAAGAAAAACGTGTTGCACCACCCTGAAATTTTTATCTGTAAATGATGTTAACTTTGAAAATGCATAGTAACCCTCCTGCACTCGCTGCTATAGAACTAGCTTCCTTGTATATATTTTGTACATATTTATGTTGTGCTGTCATTGCAAAGCAGAGTTTTTTAGAGAGCTTTTCGCTGTAGATCCTCCGCACCCTTGGTCAGTACTTAAAATATTTGAAGTCCTACTCATTAATGCTTTTAGCTATATACAATGCAAAACGATTGAAGGGGAATCCCAAGTAATTTGAATATTGGCATGAAATTGTTTAAACTTGCCTCTGAGGATGGCTTGTCCCCTACTGCGTAGTGTAGTATTACGGAGCGTGTGCTCAAAAGCCCGCATTCGCCTGCCTAGTACTTTAAGTCTTTGCAATTAGATAAGTATCTTAAAATTTTGTTGATAAGGAAAACTTGTACATGTTGAATAATAAATGATGATGATGATGATTAACTTAGCTATAAATTTATTCACAAATGGTCTTATGTTTTCTTAATTTTGTAAAATATATGGTTTATGGGGATGCCTTCTTTTAATGATTTCTGTATCCATTTTTAAAGGCAAATCGAGCTTATTGACAAAATTTCGAAGCAGTCTATCTATATTTGCTTTCATTTTGTTTACATTCGATGTTGGGAATGTTTTACGACATTATTTATTAATTCAAACCTAGCTTACTTGAGTTTTCAGCTTTTTCAGAGAAAATGGGGTTGTTTAGAGCTTTTGAATTTTAGAGGATAATGAAAACAGCCACGAAAACAAACTCACGATACGTCATTATGGATAATTAATCTTATCTTATTTTATAGTTGTATTGCTACTTCAAGATAGAATATATTTGTGGACGAATACCACCGTTGGATGCAGTATTTTTTCGGTTTTATTTGATTTTGATGATGAAGCATTTATTTCTATTAAATTAATTTCATGACCTTGATATTTCACCTTACGCCGTTGTAAGATACTCATATTGGTGATAGGTTGTTAAAAAAACGCTATAGAATTTTGGTAGCGCTAAAGAATGTGGCTTACGTGGATTGGGCGGAGTGTTGGCACGCATTTAGTCAGTAAATGACGTTAATTAGCAAATATTTTAGTGAAATCATATGAAAAGTAATTAATTATCTAGTCTCTTTATAGCCAAAATATATAATTAAAATCGGTAAGACTTGACCAGTCAAAACCTTGGTTAACTCTTTCAAATAATGAGGGACCTGGGTACGTGTAATGTGTGGCAACTAGTCCATAGGGCATTGTACGACTATGTTTCGATTCACATAGGTTTAGGTTTTCAGGATTATTTAAGAAATTTTGAGCAACGTGATAGTGTGGATCCACCTGATGTTCGTAATAATGTTTTAGATGGTTATTTTTGTTGTAGACGTCAAAATATGCATACGTTTTTATATTAGATTTGTTTTTTACTTGTATAAGTGTGTGTTGCAAAAAGGAAACACATCTCTAAGTTTGGTTCACGGAAACTTTTATTAAAGTTGCATCAAATGTTTTAGCAAATACGTTATTTTCGTCAATAAAAACTTATTCTGCTTTAAGACATAACTGTCTATTTATGAAATAGTCAAAATCGTTTTTTTTTGTCAAGAGCGTTCCCACCACTGAATACACACATCTATGTTTTAAGATCCCGAAAACATATATTTAAATCGGTTGAGCGGCTTTTGGGCAGTTTTAGTGTAAGTATGAAGAAAAAAAATGTTTTTCAACCGTTTTGTTGATGAGTGTATTTTCCCTAATGTATTATCTTGAAGTCTCAAGCTATGCCTTGATCTTAGGGGTAAAATGCACACCAACAACAATTGTGAAAACCTGAGGACTTTTGGACTTTTATTATTTTAATCAAGTAAATTTGTAAAAAAATTTGTTTTAAAATGTATCTTTAACCATTACAAATAATAGTACAATACGTACAATACACATACTCTATACTCTTTAATGAAAAATAGATACAGACTCCAGAACCCAGTCAGGTTAGTTCGGAAACATTATATATTTAGGTGGACAGAAGCGTAAGAACCGTGGAACAGTTGACTCGTAGGATTTTAGGTCCGGTGTTTATGCTTTGCTACTCCCCATGAATTTTAGATTTCGAATTGTTACAACTAAATTTTCCCTAAAACATCGAAGAATTAATGAAGCGCAAAAGATAACAGGAGCAAAGAACAAACAACTTTGAATAGTTAATATCTATTATTTACTTACTTTTCTCATCTATTTTAAATTTTCCAGTGGAGTTCGTTGCAAATAAAACTGATTTAGCCATCAAATATTTTTTTCTTCATTTTTCACTATGCAAAGATATAGAGCATCCACTTTCATAATTAAAGGTTAATTCGATAAATGGAGAAACGTGACATTTATATTTCAATTTATGGTTTACTAGAAGTTATTTCGAAGTATAACGGTGCATTTAACGGTTCATAAAAAATTTTAAATTGCTCGTATCATCGGTGAAATAGGTCTTACGCTGAAACTACATGAATTTTTAATGCTCGACATCCAGAACGACCAAATGTTGATGTCAGAATGATAGCATTTAGCAACAATTTATTTAATGACACCGAATACATTCAAAAGCCTAAACCAAAAAATTACAAAATGGACAATAGTCTACCAAAAGATAATAATTATGAAGGAATATTCAAGCATTTAACCCTCCTGGAATTATTAGAAATGTGGCTCGAAATTTTAACCCGGAAAATCTATGGTTCAGCGATGCCTAAAACGAGACAGACAAACCTTTTTAAACCAAAATATCTGTACACTCTGTGTGAAGATCGGCGCCGGCGTATAGTTTCTAGATTCAAAGGAATTCCTTTAAAATATTCTTTATACAGACGAGGCCACGTTTACAAACAATAGGATGGCCCCGGCTAAAATTATCCATATTGAGCAGAAGAGAATCTACCCTAAACAAATTGCCCCTTCTTTTTTTAAACTCTGAACGCCCAAAACATTTTAAAATTTTCCCCAGACAGATTTTCCGGATGTTTTAAATAATGACAAAAAAAGAATGATTGTTTCATTTAGAAGGAACACCAGGTCATAGAGCGTATGATGTCCGGCTTGAGCTTTACTTTTCCATGTGATAGAGAGGTCCTAAAGGTTCTGTTCAAGAATGGCCTACTCGGCTTCCCGCCCATACAACAACAAAATTTTATTTTTGAAGTCGTATATAAAAATTTACTGTACAAAGATAAACCTCAAATCATGCAACAACTTCGCGTGGGAACAGTACAAACATATATGGAAATAATACAGACAGAGTGGAGAAAAGCATATTATAAAAGTGATACACGAGACCTTTGCAGAATTTAAAAGTTGTTGTCTACAAAAAAAACATAAACTCAGGTGTAGTATTCTTCTAGACAAGTTGGGTTTTACTTGTTACCATGCTTTCTATGACCCATGGATCCATGAGGAGGCCCCCACAAGGATCCTGGAAGGGTTGCTTTCGTCGGTGGTCTGGGTGAGGCACGAGTCGGCTAGAGCGGCCATGAGATTGGCTGATGTGGGGATGTGGAGGGACAATGGCTCGTGACATGGCCATTGTGGTCTACGGCGGGGCTTGTCTGAGGACCTAACCATCCTGGGTATGCCAGGTAACTCCCTACGAAGGAGGATTGGTTGGGGAGAAGGCCGGGATCCTGGGATAGGCTAGTCTGATTCACAGACGGTTCCAGAATAGGAACACTGTCCGGAGCTGGTGCGTGTTGTGAGGCCCTAGGGCGGGAATTATTCGCTCCACTGGGCATGCACAATACGGTTTTTTTAAGCGGAAATTTTTTACGATCATGATGGGTGTCTGGAAGTCGCTGAGGTTCAATGTTGGTGGCGGGAGGATTTTCTTCTGCTCCGACAGCAGAAGTGGGTGCGCACGCACTATTTGTTGGTAAGGGAGTATAGAAGCTGGCTAATTGAACTTGCAAAGCTCAAAAAGGTTACGCTGGTCTGGGTACCGGGACACTCGGGTGTACTAGGAAACGAAGCCGCTGACGCCTTAGCCAGAAAAGGCTCCGCACGCTGATACTTAGGGCCTGATCCCTGTATGTGGATCGCCCAGAGTGTTCGCGAAAGAGCGGTGGAGGCCTGGACGGAGGGCCGGGCCCAAGAGGTATGGCGGACGGATCCGGAGATGAGACAGAGGCGGCTCATGATACATGCACCCGCGAAGAGTCTCGCCAGAGGGTTGTTGTGTTACCTAGGAAGGCGTGCAGGGCCCTGTTGGATTCTACACAGGGGACTGTAGGCTTAGACGACACCTGACTGTGCTGAGAATTGCAGAAGAGGGGGAGTGTAAACGGTTCATGGAGGAAGATGAGACCCGATACCATCTACTTACCGAAATTTTTTTAAATTTACGAAATACCCCGCCTTCGCGTGGGTAAGACTAAAAATCTTTGGCGCCGATCGAGCCAGATTCAGTGAGTCGTGTTAGTCTGAAGAAGGTGCGGGCTTTCTTAAGGAAGACTGGCATCCTGGAGGTTCTCTAATGCGGGCTGGGGGCATAACGGGCCCAATTGGTGGCCTAAGTGCATGGCCCGCTAGGGGCCACCCCTTCTGTTACTGATACTGGTACGGATGACCTATAGATCCCTAGCGCCCTAACTCTCTTCAGAAGTTTGAAGCCTTTGAAAAAGTTCATATATGGAGCTTTTCCTGCATGCCACGGCATCATATTTTTTTAAATTCACCTATGATTATTTTCAGCCTTTAAAGGTATGCAGAATTATGATGCATATAAATAAAATCGTCGGTTAAGGTAAATTCGGCAATCGTAGACATGATTGTCAGTAGTGAAATTCGTTTTCAATTTTCAACATGGTTTCATGGCCCGCTTTAAATACCGAGAAAAGCGTGGATACCTTTCATAGAGTAGGGAAATATGAGCTATTTTTTTGTTATAATTGTATTTTCTATCCAATTTCATGTTTAGATTTAATTTTTGATAACGGAAGCATCTTTGTCCTTCGAAACTTTTCTTGGGTTTTTAGCTTCATTTCTGCGAATTATATCATGAGACGAGGAACGAAATAGTGCTATGTTCTTCCAGTTAAATTTGATACAAATTTAAAAAAAGAAGCGAATAAAAGGAGTAATAATCTGACACACGAAAAATTAATCATCCACAATAATATAGAACATACCTAAGGCAACAGAGCGAAAATAGACAGAAATGACACGATCAAGAGGATAGCAACATGAAATTGAATATCTGCAAGTACAAAGTGTAAAAGCGAAATACTTGTTAGCTGAAGCTGAAAAGCAATCATTAATATTTGGGGACCTTTGGCTACCTCACCTACTTAATTACCACAAAACAAGTAATATTTATTGTGGAATATAAACCCTCTAGTTCGAAATGTGCACTTCCGAAGAACCCTAAACAATGAAATCGCAGCTTCTTCGAATGTTTCCATACAGAAATGGACCAATTTGAAGAAGGTAGTCTGGGTTATGACGAGGCATATTCTGGAACCGTGCTGTATTTTTGCTGCACCATGCCGATGCTGGTGCGTGGAGAAATCTTTCCTGGAAGTTTCGCAGTAATAGCGATATTATTTTATGAAATAAAAATTATTTTTTTTTATTACAAAATATGTAATAACAAAAAATACTATTCATAATCTTATTTTTATTGACCAGTTTATCAAGCTAATAGTAGCGCAGTATAATTACATTTAGAGATAGTTGCTCATGTCGTTTATTCGGTGCAAGAACTCAGAGGCTTCATGTTACTCTACTGTTAGGCACATTAGAAATTTGTAATATGTTGGCGATTTATGTTTACGGGTTTATAATTTATTCAGAAATTCCACCTCCTATGATCCAATGTTTACTCCTATAACGCCTTATTCCGCTATAAACTTGCCTATTTTCCATGTCCCATTTGAAAATGAAAATTGATAGAGTTTCTAGGCTTAGCGTGCAGATATGTAAATTCATTTCAGATGACTTCTTATTTGTATTTGAAATAGAGTTCCCTAAACTATTTTTCTCGGAGTTTTATTCCTTATAGAACTTCATTCGGAGTCTATTTATTTGCTGGGAACGCACGAGAACTAAGTTTTACTGTCAATTTGGCAAATTTATTGTATAGTCAACTTTTTTTGTCTCTTCGAATAAAATTCTGGGCCAACTTTCGATTTGAATTGGCAGAATAAGTTTTGAAGCATTTTTAAAAAGTATTTTTCAATTTATGTTGAATAGAACGTGTTCCTTTGTACATATTTTCCTATTATTAATTTATGAAACACATTATTTTTATTTCTAAACTGAAAGGTTTTATAAATTTCTATTTTACTTGCTATTTTGAGATGCATGGATCCACTTAATCCTAACAAACAATGGCTAGAGTTAATTTAACTTGTTGTCTTGATTTCGGATGTGTTTGTTTGATGAGTTATAAGTGACATTAAACGTGTACAGTGTACAGGGTGTCGATTAATTATGTAGTCAAACTTTAAGGGACGTTTTCATAATGAATTTAAAACATGGGATACCTAACATAAACATAGGTCTTCAAAAGTATAAACAGCCATTGTTATATTTCCTTTCAGAGAATTTCTGAAAATGTTTGAAATATGAACGGAAAATATTCCTAAAGTTGCTTCTAAAGTAATAATTAATTATTACTTTGAAGAAAATTATAGCAGAAAGACGAATTGAAAAGCAATCTAGATTCAACATCGTAATATAGAATGTAAGCGACATACTTAAGTATATCCTAGCAAAAACTTATAAGTCGAATAAAGCTTGACATTGCAAGTTTCTTTGTGCAATTGACTATGATTATTCTGTACGGAAAAAACAGAGAAAAGTCAATCTGATTAGCACCTCTATAAATCTCTGGTAATATATGGTCTGGCTGACAGAAAAGAACCACCGTAAAAAATAAAAAAAATATGAAATGATAATTATTAGCAGCCGTGCTGCAATGTACTTAGTCCTCCTAAGGGTTCTTTGCTGTCATTCCAGCTCATTCAAGGCCGATTCTCCTTACGGAACTTCAGTAGCCTTGAAAGATGAGCCTTTCTGAATGTTTTCCTCAGGTACCACGTTATGTGCTTTCAGGTGGTTCACTATCGGTGTGTAAAGTGCTTGGTACTCATTTAAGACATGTTTGGCAGATTCTTCCTCCTCAAGACACCATCTACACTCAGGAGCTTCTTCAATACTGAGGTGTAAGTGTCCTATCATTAAACCCAAACTACAATTTGGTTTACAGAAGCGTCCTTGTCAAGCTACAGTTAGGGCCTTCGATATAGACCTTAGAGACCCACCTTTGCGGCATTTACGTCTATCTTTTTTAATTGTCTATTGGATCATTTTTGATCTCATAGGTTCCTACACATTTTCTAATACCTATTATGGGTTGAGGTGCTGTTGATCTCAACACCGCTCCTTCTATAGCCGGATCATCCACATATTCGTTTCCCATAACAACAGAATATTCAGTGACCCAGAAAAGCCTGACCCTGTTGCCTCTGCTTATGACTTCCTGTAGAACTTCCTGAAACTTTAACACTAGACCTGAGTTGGTTAGGTTTACACTCAGCGCGCTAATAATGCTGTTTTACTGTCAAAGCTATGGTTAATCTGTATTCATTCCTAGGGAGTTAAGGGTTTTAGAGTTTTCCCTCTTCCCGCAAACTCCTACTCCATTCCTGTCAGTAGTAGAGAATCCGGGGTTTCAAGCCAAAAGTGAGATTAGAATCATCTATACATTCAACGGACTGTGACCCCCTCAAATTTTGGGGCCCCCTTGCGACTATAACCCAAACTGGAGCACTCTTGTGCCCCATTAGGCACGTTCTACCATCAGAGATTGCGCCCCTCAATTTGGAGCCCTCTTATTCAGTTCCGTGCCTTTTACTCTGGAGTACCATGTGACCTACTCCATTTGCCCAATTGGACAACTAAAACAGCTTTTCGAACAGCTTAAATAGCTTATTAGGCAGATAAAACAGCTTTTTAGATTGCTTAAACAGCATTTTGACTAGCTAAAGCAGCTCTTTGAACAGCTAAAAGCAGCTTTTTGAAGAGCTTAAACGGCTTTTTGAACAGCTTAAACAGCTTTTCGGATAGCTAAAACATCTTTTTGAACAGCTGAAACAGCTTTTTAAAAAGATATAACCTCTAAAAACTCATTTAAAAAAAATTCACCTCTAAAACTACCCTTAGGAACGGTTAGGCCTTTTGGCTTCATGACGGTCATTTTGGACACGCGGTAAATCGAGTAGGTCACGTGGTAATGGGACACAAGAGGTCTCCAGTTTGGGTTATAGTCGCAAGGGGGCCCCAAAATTTGACAGGCCGTTAAAAAGATAGGTGATTGTAACCTCACTTTTGGCTTGAAACCTAGGGTTCTCTATTACTCTTGCCGTTTTGTTTCAATCTATCGTTGAAACACCAGGATCCATTACCGGCCAAGATTGGATTTTGACTATATTTGCAACCATCTTAACAAGACAAGCTCAATAATAACTGAGTGATCAAGCAATAATTCGTAATTGATACTACTTTCCATACAAGCCGAATATATCTAATTGATAGAAAATTATTTGTAATTAAATATTTTAAGAAGGACAAACTTTTTATTATTATTTTATTACTGCATACAATTATTGAACCTCCAATTAGTAATGACGATAATTGAAAGTAATAGAAATATTATTTGTATAAGCGAACAACTAGTCCTGCAGGGAAAAAACATGTATTTCCAGAACTAGTCTATTGGCGTATTGGTGTAATATATAATAAATTAGTGTATTTGAAATTTTGCCGACCAAATTTTAATATTTCATTTTAATTCAACAAAATTATTTTTTGATATTTGTGGACTGCATGGCACTTACTGTGTTTACATAAATTTGATGGAATTGATTATATTATATTGTCTAGCTCTTATCGACGTATATAAATGTGGTTCTACACTTCTGCAACTCGACAATGAAGCACAAGTATTTATAATTTAACTTAAAATTATTCACCCGGAAATATCCGGAACTTAATTTAAATTTTAATTGTCAAACTATGGCTTTCGATTCGATGTATGCCGCTGCTTCAAACCCATCAAAAGCGAGAGATTATCTCCCTCAAACAAAACAAGCAAATTAATATTTTAATTGGTTTAAAACTCCGGGAGACTTTTCATTTAGGGATAAAACGGGCTGCTTTCAAAGCTAGAGGTCTTCGGGTAAATTTGGTCTGCTTTTGGTTTTGGGGCCATTACTCTGTCAATGGGTCCTAGTAATTACACAGTTGTTATTGTGCAGCCCTTGTTGTAAAATGAAATTCCGGTAAATATCATTTAAGTGAAATTGTTTTATGTAAACATGTTTTATCTCGATAACATACCGCAAATTGCACGGTGTGTATACCAAACAAGAAAAGCAAAAAATACATGTTTCTTTATCAAATTCTTATAGCGAATATTCAGAATTTAGAAAAAATATATAAAGTATATGAGGCGGCTAGCTGCAAAGTGGCCAAACCCACAACTTGCATGGCGAAATCAGGTTTAGTAGGTACAAGGTATCTGTGATAACTATATTTCCTTTATAGCCTGCTATTCGATACGAGATGTCGCGCCTGATTAGTTATGCTGCTTAAATTTTGAGACATAATCTAAACTGGCATATTCTAACTTAGAGCAGACAGCTGTCATTGTACAACGTTGTGTTGCATTTGTTTGTGTCTTAAAATATATTGCTTAGCTAAAGTGTTGTTAGGCGTAAAACACTATGTTTTAAGTGCTGTTACATATAGAGAATGGATGCAAATATTGGTAAGTGTAATTTGAAATTAAAATAGTATATTTGTTTTTATTTTAGTTTGCAGGTTAGCTTTTTTATATTCTCCCTTTTTTGAAAAAAACAATTAATCAGATATCATTTCAGAGATTCAGGTTCTGAGCATGTATCCTCCGACCAGGCCCCACTTCTCGCGAAAATAAATTATTGGAGCCACGTACTGCAAATAAACATAGGTGGAAAAGAAGTGTAGTAAAAGGAAAGCAAACAGCAGAACAAGAATACATCGGTTCAAATGGAGTAAAGGTGGGTGAGAAAAAACTGCAAAACTTTGTTTGTACGTGTCCAATGAAGTGTCATTTGAAAATTTTAAACGTGCGACAAGAAAGTATTTTTTGGTTGTTTTATGCTTTATCATCATTCGATTTACAAACTGCTTATGTTTGCTCTTTATTTGATGTACCTAATGTTGCACGGCGCTACAAGAAAAATGTTGGAGAATCAAGAAGAGGGAAAACACGTATCTGCTATTTAACTCTCGATGATGGTGACAAGGTTCGAGTCTGTAAGACCTTTTTTTAATGGATTGCAGTTTCCAATGGCGGGCGCTAAAATAGAAGTTACCCCTCCTGTCGATAAATGAGGCAGACATATATCCGCAAATAAAACTTCTGATGACAAAGTCGATGACGTTGAAATCTTCATTACACGATTTCCGTCTTATCAGTATCCTTGCTCGAGAGGGAAAAATCCAGATCAACGTTACCTGGCACCAGATTTAAGCCTAGCGAGAATGCATAGTTTATACAAAGACCAGCATGAGAGCCCTGTTTCTAATATTATTTTTAGAAACATTTTTCTTACACAATTTAATCTCCATTTCCACCCTCCTGTGTCAGATTCTTGCAGAAATGTGACTTCTTTGAAAATGAGTTAAAGCCAACAACGGATCCAGCATTAATAAATTAGAAAAGAACGTGAACTTCGTCATGGGAGAGCAGAAAATGCAAGAGACGGTATAAAAAATGACAAGGAACTGGGAAAAATCCTGACAATGATGTCACAGTAATAGCGTTTGATTTGATCAAGACTCTTCAGAACCCCATATAACAACAGGTATCTGTTATTACAAGCGTCAACTTTCGACTCATTGCTTGGGTATATATATTGAGCTCTGGAGAAGCCAACATGTTTATGCGTCATGAAGTTACAGCGACAAGGGGCCACAGGAAATAGGGTCATATTTGTTATATTTTATAAAAAACTATGTGCATGCAAAAAAACTGATAATGTATTCCGACCAATGTGGTGGACAGAATAGAAACATAAAGGTGTCATTAGTGTGTTCCTACATGAGATTGATCATACGTTTTTAGTAAGCCGCCGTTCCTACCTCCCTTGTAATCAGGATTTTGGCCTCATTGGGATAGAAAAAAAGTTTTATAAGAATATTTTTATTCCTGGTCAGATTGGTCAGCTGTAATTAAATCCGCGAAAAAGAAAGTACCCTTGAAAGTTGTGAAAATGAAGTCAGAAGATTTTATTTTTACCAAGAAACTTGAAGGCAGCATTGCTAGTAGAAAAATGACAGTTGACAAGATCGAAGTTGAATGGATGAAGATACGATGGATTAGTTTTAGAAAAAGCGACCCTTTTATATTTTTTTACAAATACTCTAGCAGCCAAATGGTTCCCTTCAACGAAGTTCATGTTAGTAAGAGAAATCATTTTCTTCAAGTGGATACACTGGACTTGCTATATCCGAAAGGTCGCAGTATAGGTGAAAAAAAGCTGATCTAATGAATCTAATGCAATTCACACTGTAACGGGTTACGATGCTATATAAGATGGAATGTATTTCTGTGGTGATAGTGGAAACCTCATTTTATTTATTGAAATAGACTACAAAAATTATATAAACATCATAATAGTACTAGTATTGGGAAAATATGGAACCACTAAGCTAGGTATTTCAAAGCAAATATTCTTACTTATGTCTATACATATTAAATGCACATGCCTTCATATGAACGGTTAACTTTACACACACGGCATATCGTTTCCCAGCTGAAACTACAAAGCTTAGTTGTATATTGGTGTTGTCCCCTTAGTTTATTCTTATTGTGTTGCCTTTCTAAATGATAAAAAGGGAACCCTTCGTCTGATCACTTGACTTATTTTCTTTATTTTCGGTTATATAATATACCTTGACGGCCACCCTCTGGCTTCGACTTTGCTAATTATGGCTCTTACTGGTTTGAGTTGTCTTGCGCTTCTGGAATGTCGTTCAGCATTTCTTGGTGAGTTGTGTCTAAAAGAAAACAATAGTCGTGGTAGATTGGTTACGGATTAGCAGAGTAATTGGAATGAAATGCATGCATGAGTAGTTATACTATAAGGTTATTTAGGGAGATCTAGCACTGAAATTGGAACTTACTTTTTGTACATTTGATGGTCATACTGTGATAATTGTCTCGGTGATTTGTATTTGGTAATCCATTGTTCGAGTTAGGTGATTACTGAATATTTTCATTTTGGGAATGATAATTATTAGAGGTGTGACTTGTCACTTGTCGCATTTGGACCATAGACTCATAGTCGGCCGGGGAACGCCGCGTCGCGGCGTCGCGTCGTGCCCTTCCATCGATATAGACTCGAGAACCACTCTAAGTTGCGTTGCTTAATTGTAGGATTTACTTCTCATACGCTTGAGTTGGCTGATTGCATTGAATTGTATCAATGTTTGGCACTATAGGCTTGTACATTGACTGATTATTCCACTGATTATCTGTTATTAAAGTTCGATAATATTTCAGCTCGGAGTTGATCCTGCACTACGACAAGGAAATGGTTCTATGTTTCATATAGTTCTGTGGATGTAATTTTGGCGGTATAATTGACAGGTTTCTGGACAAGCGCGTGGTATTCACGGTCGACACTGTTGCCAAGTTAATGTCTTATTTGGCGACGTGTGCTGATTGTAATTTTGACTGCCACATTACGCGTGGATTAGGTATTCCCACTGAGCACCTAAAACGTAGCTTCTAACCGATTCAAATCATTTCAATAGTACCTTGTCACAAATAGAGACGCTGACAACTTGGCACGTTGGGCAGGCGCGATGATAATTCTTCTGGTGTCGTCATTTTAGGGCAAGCTAATCCTTATGTGATCTTGAAGGAACCAGAAGGTTTCAGTGCGAAATTGGGATTTTTCGTTGAGATACTGATATTTAGTATGAAATATATAGTGCCCTAGTAAGGGGAATATTCAACGAAGCCCTTGAGCAGGTTTGTGGTCGTCGATGGCTTCTTGTCTGATGGATGATTGTAGGTGAGTGAAGATATGTAGATTCGGCCACCTGCACCCATGTTGGGGATTTGACTTTCGAGAGCTGCCACACGCTTGAACCCCGTTTAATATCCTTAGGTATTTTGCTTAAGTAATTTTGGAACAGTTATTGGTTTGATCTGTTATTTGTTGAGGTTCTGTACCTGTTTCAGAGGTTTTTTCTTTCCGTTTTCCGGTTTCCTTCTTGGTTTCTTACTTCCGGTAGTGGTTGTTTTTGTTCTACGGATTTCCAGTGCCTTCCTGGGTTTCCATACTGCATACCGAGACTCCTCCGACTACATGTGGTTTCGCAGTAACCATCAATTTAATTGCGTGTCTCGTTGACTGGTCCAAGCCTCAACGCTCGTGAAGTGTAACTTCTTATCTTGACGCTCCAGCGATTTGACGAACACCTGGATCTTGGATGAACTCACTGTTGGCTTGATAACGTATCAGAATCTTAGGATATTATCTAGTGTATTCAGTGATTTTATATTTTATTTTATTATTTTTTTTTTACTTTTATGGTGATTAAGGGGCTACTTTAATGGAATATTTCGGGTAACGTTTAATGTTCGAGTTATTGAGTGATTAAAGTGTTTGCATGGCTAAAATATAGCTTATCTTCAAGTTGTTTGGGAGCAACTGGGGTTATCCTTAATAGTTAGAATAGATATACTGGATTCTCCAGTTAATCTGGATAGATTTGGTGTGTTATTAATTAATTTCAGCGTGGTCTTTGATTGCGTGTTTTACTTCTTTTACTTCTTTCCAGCGTTATGTGATAAATATTTTTGGAACTGTTCATATGTAAACATGGCATATCGATGCTAATTTATAAAGGTTTACCGCTGATATGGATACTATTTAATAGGTGAATATACTTGAAATAGATCTGTATTCGTAAAAGTATTTAAGTACAAAAATTTATAAGATTCTTAACCCTGAATATTCCTTTACTTATATGACAGTTAAAAACTGATATCTGGCGCACGATAACTTCTCACTTATTGACTTGGTGTTACTTAGAGGGTAGTCTCCAAGGAGTTATGATATTTGTGTAGTGTATATGTTGATAGCACCAATCAAGGCATTTACATGACACGTGATCACGTCTTCGTATTCGTAGAGCTTCGTGGGTATAACCCAAGGTAATACTAAGTTTATACTACTAAGTTT
>MU182625.1:137031-250679 GCA_016904865.1 Pissodes strobi | reverse complement strand
ATAGTCTGCGTTATGTTAAGTTATTAATATTTTGTACAAAAAAAAAAACGAAAATTTCAAATGTCATTATCTCATTTGTGACATTTTGGGTTAGTTTGGGTTAGTAGCAATTACCATTACTCTTATTAAGATTTAAAGATATGCCTAACGAAGATATGTCGTTTTATGTGGGTAGGAGATATAAGTAAAACCTGATTATGAGTCATCAATCAATTTTTTTAGCAGCAATTTTTAGGTTGAATATTATAAATTAGTTACTGGTAAATTAGAGCTTGAAAATATAGATGCTAAAAGGCAGCACCACAGCGAACACCCATTTGCACTTCATGCAGTGTTTGTTGATCTAATTATACCCGGAAGGGCTTTGGGAAATATCTTTAATACCTAAAAAATTTAATAAAAACACTTGACTTAACTAGGCTCAAGCATTTTACTGAACCCACCCGAATGGTGGACAGACCACAAACCTGTTGGTCATGTTTGTTACTATGCCCACCGTCAACTTTCTTTTGCCGGCGTTGGAAATGTATTTATTTCGTAAATAGGTTTTTTTTTTCTCGAAAACAGCTTGAAATTGAGACTTGAGATTTGATAATACTCGGGGGCCCGCGCTCGTTTCCGAATTTTACATCAAATGTACGATTTTTTTTAAATTTCACTTTTGTCCTAATAGCTGTCGAAAGGATAAAAAAATAATGATGAAATTTTCCGGACACGTTCCTTTTGGCGGTCTTCCGCAACCTGTTAAAATTGGCGCGCATCGGAAAATAAGGAGTGATTCTTTGAGCGTATATATTTTTGAAAAAGGGGTCACTTTGGATCGTTTCAGAGTCGGAAAAGTCATGAGAATCGAAAAAAACCGAGAGACAGTTCAATAGACTAAACTCACTAAAGGAATTTATATTACGAGTGGTAACATTTAGCATAGTTTGAAATTTTGGCACTCCCCGGTGCACTATAAAACGTCCACGAACTCTTACGAATAACGCCGTTTAAAGGCAAACAGTGCTACAACTTAATTGCTAAAACTTCATTAACTTAAATATTTACATTTTATAACGAGCGGATTTTTTTGCCGGACTTTGTATATTTAAGTAACGAGTAAAATTTTGATCTTAACGAGAAACTTTTAAGTCCCAACAACTTTTACTAGCACATTTCCTTCGTATCTTTAATAATAGGGGTACTTTATTGTTTCCAGCAATTTACTTTTTTTCCTGTATTCTGGACACCAGGTATATAGACTCGAGGCAGTAATGTGTTTCTTGATCATTTGAATAACAATGACAAATTGACTTGATAACTATTATTTGGATGAATAATATTTACCGGTTTGTGTCATATAACTCAATAGGTATAAATATGTTCACCATCTACCATTTTTACCTTTACTATCCTGCATTACATCCATGCTACGCTGGATTACACCTGTATTACCTGAAATAAAAAAAATATATATTAGTCCTAGTTGAAATACATTTTTAAAATGTGTGACTGATTTAGTTTTTTATTCAAAAATAATATAAATGTGCAGGGACGAAGAGCACCGAAATACTTATACAAAGCTTTGTTATAACATTATTAATATGCGCCTTACAAGATAATACACAACATGTGCTCTTTTTCTTCTACTACTAAGCAATTGCGGCGTACTACCCTAAATATAAAGAGAGGATTGTAAGGATTTTCCAGCCTTAACAGCGGTTATTTTTACTGCTGTTTATATGCAACGCAAAGATGATATCATAATAGCTCATCGAACTTTAATTGATAATATCAATTTGTCGAGTTGTAAATGTTACCAATCCCAGGAATATAGTTTCTTCCCTGTCACTGGTAGATTTATGTAGTTGACCCTTTTGTCGAAATGATGCTGACGCCCATGGCTTGACGTGCAGCTTCACAGGAAGCAGTAAAGCTCTAATTGAGGTTATGTTATGAAGCCAAGGAGGTGTATTGAGTAGGGACTATCCACCAAACACTGCCACTCAATTCCAGTTTCGTATGACCATGTGAAAATGACATATAACTAGACCCTATAATTACTTATTTTACTTACCATACCTTACCTTATATTATTCAAAACTACCGTTAAATGCCTTTTTAAGCGTTTATTTTCGTTATTTGATAAACTATTACGGAATTTCCTTAACAACGTATATGATATTATCTTAATTAATAAATGTCTTGCTAACATTATCTTAATTATCTGATTTTTATTTGTTTTACATATACTTACTAAAATGCTACGCATTTGCTGTAATTTGCTTTATGGCAGTAGACCGTTTTACATAACTACAACTTTAGGTTTTATCCATAAGTACGTTACCGAATTGAGCTCACTTCGATTTCCCCTGTAGATCTTCATTGACTATATATTTTCTTCACAGGCCAATTTATTTCATTTAATGCATTTTTAACTGTTTATTTGTCCACTCATATTATCGCCGCCGTGAGATTCACTTATAATTGTTTTTATTTAAGAGATTAGGGAATATTTTTTAAAGTGTTTTATTTAAGGCGTTCTGTGATTATCTGTTAATTAGTCAGGACTTTAAAAATTCAGATTTTAGTTAGAAATATTTAAAAAAGAAACTAACAGTATTAATGATTTAGAACTTAAGATTACGCGTTAATGATCTTATAATTTGGGTGACACCTATTTTAAAGAATCGTATTATTGTTTTAAGTGCGATAAGATAATCTCAATTAGGTTTGAGATTTAAGTAATTTTTATTGTGCACCCTGTGCCGTAGAATATGTTTAATATTTAAATAAATAGCTTGATGTTTATTTTGGTATGCTAACGTAAAGGTCAAGTTGAGTTTATGCATTTTCTATTGAGGTTTCTCAATATTCTTATAAAAGGGAATTTTTCTAAACTTTACTACCTTAAAATCATTGATATATTCGTATTAGAAAATTTAGTGGCGCCTTCGTCCAACTGTCTACTCTACGATCCACACCTATATTAACACAAATTTTATTATGAAATAATATAAAAAATATATTTTAGGAAGAGGATTTTTCTTCAAGATCTTCTGGAGATGGCCTACGCTGAGGGAACCATCGATCCAGAGAGCATTTATGTTAAGACCTTCAGACAGAAATGGTAATACTTTAAACAGCGATGATTTGGGGGATAATGAAAATGTAGATTTGAATCTTCTTTCTAGTATACAACCTATAGTTAAAGCAGAGTTGAATTATGCGATAGCTGGTAAATTGATGGACAGAGAAGAAAAAGAATAAGAGGATGGATGAAAATTAAAAGAACACGTCTGGGGAAAGCGTGACCTTCAAAAATTTAACTCATTTTAATATGACCATAATTTTAATTATATGCAAGGAAAAAACAAGATATCCAGACCCGGATATAACAGTTGAAGGAATAAAATACGTACTTAGCATAATAATTCTGAATGGCAACGATGCCAAACCTAACGATACTATTGTGATTTCAAACCAGATATCTATGATGATTATCCGATGAGAAGAAATGGGTTCGATCATATTTTGCAGTTCCTCCATTTAGCCGGCAACAATTCCCCTGATAATAAGACAAAGCTTGGAAAATTCGGATATTGATGAATACATTGAACGCCAAGATATTGTAGCATTTTATGAGAGAATAAATATATAATTATCAATTAATGGCCAAATATTTCGGAAGGCACAGCTGTGGAGTAACTTAAACGGTTTAAATTTAAAATGTAGTATTTGATTACTCCCGCGGATAGTTGAATAATTTTGATCTATATCAAGGCAATAATTCCAGAATTGATGAAGGCGTCGGAGTCCTGTGTGGAAAATCAACAGCGCATAGCTAATAGTTATTGGAGAACTACCCGAAACTAAATTGAACCTTCCCTACAAAATGTATACAGTGAATCTCTTCACAAGTATCAATTTATTGAAAGGTATGTCCGGTATTGAAAATGTCTGTACAGGTACTATGCGGAGAAATCGCTTACTCAGAGGAATGTACTAACAAAAATGGATATCGACGAGATCATCACTATTTGGGTAAAGAGAATGTCATTATATTTGTAAGATGGATAAATAATAATGAAGTAACCCCACGGTTAGTTTGGGTTAGCATCGACTTCACAAATTCACAAAAATCATGGGATTTCTGAAAACTCATTCGAATTGTCTTGTGAAATGGCAGCTGTCGAGCTATGACTTTATAATATTATTTCATCTATATAGTGTCCTCATAGTGAAGATTTTTTAATATGTGTCAGGACAGAAAAAATTAAACGTTAGACATTTTAAAATTTTTAAGAACGGGCGTCTTCAAAATTGATTTTAAGATGGATAATAGTAAAAAAGGGTTTTATGGATATATTTGTCTCTTTTGGTTTTATCAGCAGATTTTCTGTATTGCAAAGGAAGAAGCATATCTCGATCATGTGCTCGTTAATTTTGTTGGTGTTCTAGACTTTGCTGCTGAGGTTTTTTTTTTCAAAGCGTAATGTCGGATCATCAAGATATGGAATTAATTTTCATCATTTTCACTGGTGAACAAGAAAAATCAGAAACGGACACATTTCATTAACATTACCAGCTGATTCTAATAGTATTTTTCCGAAACTGAGCAATATAGATTGGTATTTTATCAAGGCTGATATTGATGAGGCCGATAGCTATATATCAGCTTTAGGACGTGGCAGAAATTTTATCTAGTTTTCTACTCTAGTTGAAATGACGGAGTAGATCTCTCCTTGTCGAAGATAGGTATTTTAAGAAACCAGTTCAGACGACGATATAGGAAAGCAGTAACCGTTGCCAAATACAAAGTTAAATCTGCATTGGCAAGTGAAAAATGACTAAACGAATTCACAAAGGTCGTAACTAAAATTTCTGCTGAAAACTTTAACACGCTTTCTGCAAACATTGCTGAACGTATTTTATACGGTATCCCACAGGAACCTCAAAAGTAAATTTAACTGCAGATTTTTGCTTTTCCTCTTGATGGCTTTTGCTTTACGTAAAGTTATACTTCGATATAATGCAATCATTAAATAAAAAACTAAAATATATTTCGTATAACTGACATATTTGATAAATTGGTTTATAATTATACAGATGCTTTAAAAGGAAGATTTATATGGCAAATATTAACTAGTTTTCAAAAGAGGAAGTTTTCGTACCGTTCAAATTTCTTTCCAACACGTGCATTCCGCTATTCACAAATAGCTTTTTTAATTTCCGAATCTTAATGTCAACAACTAGTGCGATACTGTGCTCAATATTGGCTTCGAATGAGGACAACACATGGAAGCAATTCTTTGTGATCTCTCCACGACGGCCCCTTTTTAAAATTGAAACACTATGAACTAAATGATCTTAGCCTAATATGTAGTTATTTAACGGAGAGGAGTCAACAAAGCTTCTCAGGTGGAAAAGATTCTCAATCTTCAATTGTGCACAGATTACTGCAGGGCCCCATTCTGGGTTTTTTCCTCAATTTACATCAATTATATAGAAATTGCAACTGATTCCGAAGTAGCAAATGATGCAGCAACGTTTACAAGTAATATAAATATAAATTATCTTATTAGTCAGTTGCATTATTCTTAGCCTCAAGCCACAAATTTCTCAGCTTTCATGTAACGCCTGTTTTGAAATTCCATGTAGATTAAATAGCTAGAAAATTAACAACTTAATTTTATCTTGTGGAAAATTAGAAACTGTGTCGATAAAAATAACTTATTAATGGGTCTCCATGCCCTGCTTCGGTCTCACTGTGTCCAGGCAGTCTTAACATGGAGTTATAGTATACAAGTTGGCAGAATATGAAATTACCGATATGAGCGGTTCGGTGCCTTATTTTTGCCAGAAAGAATTTACGTGAATATAATTTCCATCACGAGCCCTATAATCGTGACACATTGTATCATAGACGAAATCGTCATCAGAGCAAATACACTTAATCATCATCAAGTGACTCTCTAGAATAGCTACAATAGAGTATTTCACAATATTGAAACCTGATGTTTGCACTCCACTCGCGTTTCGCTAAACATCAACATCATCAGGATATTATTAATACTTTTAAGTTTAGAGTTCTAATCATCTTTTGATGATGCTAATATAAACCTCTATTGTAGTGCATTTTGTCTAAGATTCCAAACCCCAACTTAATCTTCAGAAGAGAAAATATTGTTGTATAATAACGATAGGATCGAGATAAAATAAACGTTTAAATTATCATCACATATCAATATATGACACACCGATCCTTTAAAGGGCATGTTAATTTCGGTTATACGAGTTCCAAGATTTTTATGTGAAATAAAGATTCAAAAATAAATATAAAAAGACGCAAAATTTGAAAGAAATTCTTTTGTTAGTTCGAAAGATTTACAAATTGATGAACCCCCAAAAAAATTGAGCTTACTGGCTGAACAGCAATTTGTTACAAGATGGAAAAATTATATTAATAAAACTAAAAACACTTTGCTTAATTTCACAATATATCGTTTGTTTGCTTATGAAATTTCATACTTTAAGTTACATAGATATTTTTGATATTGGGTGTACAATTAATTAAATTTTAAAGCTTGAGTAAACATATGTAATGATCAACAACATTAATAGTGCAATACTTTTTACTAAATACCACTACGAAATGCATTCATTATTTATGACGTACAGGGTGGCCAACTAAGAATGCGAGGTACTGTATCTGGGAAACTATTCATCGTAGAGACTTGCGGCAAAAATGTAATTACTAAAATGGTCAAGAGAAAAACCTGGAAAATATTTTCAAGTTTCTAAAATGACCACTAGGGGGCGTAACTGCAATCTTGAATCTAAAAAAGTGATGTTTCTCTGAACTCCGCTATATTAACTTAATAAAAAAAATTCCATATATTTGAAGTTGAGGATAATGTAAAACTTTTTTGTTTAATGCTTCTTGCTGTATCTCTAAAAATAAAGTGGTGGGGGGTATTCAAAGTTTTTCTTAAATAGCACTCTGTATCTGCGAAACGGCTAAGCCGATTTTAACAAACTTGGGTTAGTTCAAAGGAGCTATTCTTGGGCTACAAATGTTGTATTATTTACAGTTTCGTTAGTTTCACGTGTCGCCGCTAGAGGGCTATTTTCGACATTTCGACAGAAATGGTTAATTTTCTCAAAGAAATTAAATGCATTGATATGATTTTTTCCCATGAAAAAGTAGCTAAATAATGACTGAACAAGCTCGCGAAAACCGCATCTCGATATCTTGTTCCTAACCCAAAATATAAGCAAAAAAATTTATGACTTACGAAAATCCCTTAATTTTTTTTTGCTATATTTATCTCGAATTTTCTCTTTTATAAAAGTTGTGGCCCTGAAAAGGACCGATTTAAAAAAGGAAGGTTTTTAGTGCCCCCGCAAATGCTCGAAATGCTGACCATCACGCTCTATGCACTGCTGAAGCCTCTCATGGATAGACAATTAATAGAAGCAGGCCATCGAAAGAAAACAAATGAAAATATAAATAATTCTTCCTCAAATTGTCAATAGTTGTGAAAAGTTTCGCTTTATTTCACGAATGATGAAGCTGTTGATATGCTGTCTTCAAAATGCGGCAGTAGCTAAAAGAGTTTACGCGGCCCGTTATCCAAATCGACGTCCTTGCGATGTGAGAGTTTTTCATTAGTGGCGAGCTTACGAGCCAATGGTAGTTTTCGGCCTGCGTTTCAACGGCAAGAAATTGGAAGAACACAAGAAAATATCAACTACGTACTGGGGTATATTGAAGGAAATCCTCATGTTAGCACAAGAGCGTTACCGCTTGAATTGAACATAGCACGAACAACGGTTCAAAATATCTTGGAGGACCATAGGTAAGTTCTAATGGCTATCAAAATATAGGTATTTTTTGAAACTTTTTTTTTAAATTACTTTTAGTATGCATCCATATCATGTAGTTCTACATCAGGCTTTGAATGAGGAAGATTTTGATCGCAGGTGGGACTATTGCCATTGAATGTTAGGTATGATATGCGAAAATAGAGAATTTTTATTTCAAATTCTTTGGACCGATGAAGCCCCTTTTAATAGTGATAGGAGAGTCAATCTGTACAATATGCACTATTGGTCTGCAGAAAATTCGCATTGGATGCGTGAAGTTCAGCATCCAGGATGTTGGAGTTTAAATGTGTGGTGTGGCGTACTGGAAGGCAAAATTGTTGGACCATATTTTTTCGAGCAACCCCTAAATGGCAATGTCTTTCTTGAATTTTTGGCCAATTAATTACCGTTGTTGTTGGAAGATGTGCCTCTAGAAACGAGGCAAAACTTGTTTTTGCAGTTGGATGGTTGCCCAGCACATTTTGCTATTAATGTGCGAGAGCATATCGATGCAGTATTTCAACAGCGGTGGATTGGAAGAGGAAGTCTGTTTCCATGGCCTCCGCGATCACCAGACTTAACTTGTCTGGATTTTTATTTAGGGGGGCGGTTAAAGGACATCGTGTTCCCGACTCAACCGACGACCAGAAAAGATTTGAAAAACCAGATTCGTAGTGCAATACGAACCATACCGAGAGCAGAAATTGAAACTGCAGTTTTGGCTACCCCTGAGAGGCTTCAGCAATGCATAGAGCATGATGGTCAGCATTTCGAGCATTTGCGGGGGCACTAAGAACCTTCCTTTTTTTTAATCGGTCCTTTTTAGGGCAACAACTTTTATAAAAGGGAAAATTCGAGTTAAATATGGCAAAAAAAGCCTGGCCTAAGGGATTTTCGTATATAATAAATTTTTTTGCCTATATTTTGGGTTAGGAACAAGATATCGAGATGCGGTTTTCGCGAGCTTGTTTAGCCATTATTTAGCTACTTTTTCATGAGAAAAAAATCATATCAATGCATTAAATTTTTTTGAGAAAATTAACCATTTCTGTCGGAATATCGAACATAGCCCTCTAGCGGCGACATGTGAAACTAACGAAACTTTAAATAATACAACATTTGTAGCTCAAGAATAGCTCCTTTGAACTAACCCAAGTTTGTTAAAATCGGCTTAGCAGTTTCGCAGATACAGGGTGTTATTTAAAAAAAAAACTTTGAATACCCCCCACCACTTTATTTTTAGAGATACAGCAAAAAGCATTAGACAACAAAGTTTTACATTATCCTCAACTTCAAATATGTGGAATTTTTTTATTAGGTTAATATAGCGGAATTCACAGAAACATCACATTTTTAGATTCACGATTGCAGTTACGCCCCCTACTGGTCATTTTAGAAACTAGGTTTTTTTTCTTGACCGTTTTAGTAATTACATTTTTTGCCGCAAGTCTCTACGATGGACAGTTTCCCAGATACAATACCTAGTTCTTAGTTGGCCACCCTGTACGCTGGTCCTAATTATTGAAACATTATACGACTAATATCTAGAACCATAGTTCCTCATCATAATCGACCCATTTAACTTTACTATTTTTAATAAGTACTGTAACACCAATATTTTTGGCCAATACTTATTCTCATACAAACGTTAAAATTGATGAAAGCTGCTCTATGGGATAACAATAGATTTATACCTTGTAATTGATTGCCTTTGGCTCCACAAATGATTACGCTTGTTTTGAATTGGTATAGAGCTTCTTCGGCTCTGGCGCCAGGATGTAAATAGCACAAGTGCTAGTTTAGTGACCCTAATGAATTAGCTAGATGTTCTTTGAGAATATTTAGCTAATTCATTAGGGTCACTAAACTAGCACCGGGCGTCACTCCCCGTAATCAAACTGCGTAATCATTTGTCGAGCCAAAGGCAATCAATTACAAGGTAAAAATGAATCCTCCACAACAATATAGAACATATGCTATTATACGAGTCTGCTATCCAAAGTCTGGATCCAATCAAAAACAGTTTGTGACAAGAGGGGCTGCATTGTATTGGCTGGCAGGAATGTCAAATTGGTGAGAGCAGTTTGATTACAGGGAGTGACGCCCCCGCCATTCCGAGTTGCCATGGGATATGGCCCATCAAATCCCATCGTCCTCCCCCAGGCTGGAGAACACCGAAGTACAAAGTCTGGAGCTGATTAATGACAGTTTGTGAAAAAAGGGGCTGCATTGTATTGGCTGGCAGGAATGTCAAACTGGTGAGAGCAGTTTGATTACGGGGAGTGACGCCCCCGCTATTTCGAGTTGCCACGAGATGTGGCCCACCAAATCCCATCGTCCTCCTCCAGGCTGGAGAACACCAGAGTATAAAGTCTGGAGCTGATCATTGGGGAGTGATACCATAAACCTCATTTTTACCCCTGCCAGACTAGGGACCACCAGAGGAATGAGTCTGAGGCCGATGCTTCCAGTGAAAGCGGCCCTAGGTGTTAGATGCATACGCCTTCTCGCATCGTCCGGTGAAAACCCACCCCACCAGAACTGGGAAGCGCTAAGTGGTTTTCCCAGATCACGTTCCGCTTCCGCGTTAGTGTTTCCGGGTTCCACAGGTGGAATATATGGGCATGAAGGTGCTTCCAGGATCAAAATATTCCGGAAGTAAACTCCCCGGCCATTCGGATCTCCGGGCGCTGGGTGACCCTGGGAGCCCTTCATTCAGCATTTCACAGATAGCAAAGATACCGAACCAATTTAGAATAGATTTCTGCAACATAAGAGGCCTAAATACAAACATAAATTCGGTACACTAACATCTACAAGCAAATAGACCACACATACTAGCCCTTAGAGAAACACAAGTATGTTCTACAACAACAACAGTGAACTACCCCTATCCTGGTTACTACTTACATACCCGATTTAGACAAGTTCGGAATATGCCTTTTTGTACGAAGCGACCTTTCATGTCACCGCGAGGAAACACTCGAACCGAACAACCTTGACGTCATGTGGCTCAAGTTCACCGCCAAGGGATTAACCAAGTTTATATGTTGTCTCTATCGCCCTCCGAGCGATAGAGCCTATCAAAGCTTTTCCTCAACACTAGCTACCACTTTTGACTCTATACAGGTCGATCACCCCCGTTCAGAAATAATTGTTCTGGGTGACTTCAATGCCCACAACACAAACTGGCTCAAACATCACAACAAGACCGACAACGAAGGTAGAGAAGCTGAAGTATTTGCCATCAGCTGCGGGCTTACTCAACTTGTAGACGATCCAACTCGAATCTTAGAGAGGGGCGAATTCGCCGCCCTCTTGGATCTCTTTCTAACCACCAATCCTGACCAGTACACAATTACAGTTGGTCCGCCATTAGGTACTTCCGACCACAAACTTATTACAACGGTGTGTAAATTGCCACTCATACAGAAGGACCCACCATTGCCTCGCAAAATCTGGCATTACAATTCTGCAAATTGGGGGAGTTCTACCTAGATTTTCCTTGGCTCAACGTCTGCTTTGACACTGACGACCCGTCAGTCTGCTGCAAAGAGATCACGCAAGTAATCTCCTCAGGAATGGACATACATACAACCCAAACTAACCCAAATTCCATCAAGTTACCATCAAAAGGAAAGCCCTGGTTCGACAGAAGAAGCGAAAGAGCTGTAGGTAGGAAACAGCAAGCCTACAAGTACTGACAGCAAAATCAGACCGCTGAAAATCGCAATTATTTTGTCGAAGCGAGAAACGAATGCAAACGTGTGATCGACGAAACTAAGGACAAACACAATCAAAGGATCAGTAATAAACATTTGCAATGTCCCAGTGATTCCAGGAATTTCTGGTTGGTAGCAAAGGCAGTAAGTAACAACTTTACAAAAACGTCTCTCCCACCTTTGACGGAAGAACGTGGCGTCACGGCGACTACAGCCAAGGAAAAAGCAAACATGCTCGCTAAAATGTTTTCATCGTACTCTACCTTAGACGTCCCCCTAGGCAACACTCTCCCCACGATATCGTCGAACATCAACACTACCATGGCAAAAGTTTCATCACCATGATATTCGCAAAGAACTAGATACGCAAAAGGCATCAGGACCGGACGGAATACCTGCCATCGTGCTAAAGAACTGCGCCAACGAACTAACACCCGTTTTTTTTCCAGGCTTTTCCTTTCTTACGGAAAAGGGATTTACTCATCCTCTAAAAAAGTCGCTCGAGTGCAACCTGTTCCAAAAAAAGGCAAGAAAACCACGCCCTCAAACTATCGCCCAATTGCCTTGCTTCCAATAATCTCCAAAGTCATGGAACGTGTAGTCAACCAGCAACTACTCAAGTACCTCGAAAATAACAGAATAATCAGCGATAATCAATACGGCTTTCGCAAAGAGAGATCGACAGGAGATATATTGGCCTATGTCACTCATAAGTCATATGGAGTAGGGCAATTGAAAACTACGGAGAGTCTCGAGCGATTGCGTTGGATATTTCAAAAAAATTCGACAGAGTTTGGCATGACGGACTGCTCAACAAACTCCCAGCCTCTCTCTGCAGCTGGCTGGCTAGTTTCCTTAAGAGCCGATCCCTACACGTTGCAGTCGATGGACACATCTCGGACACATTCACCATCAACGCGGGCGTGCCTCAGGGCCCAATACTTTCACCAACTTTGTTCCTCATCTATATTAATGACCTGCTGATCGAAACGAATAATCCTGTTTACAGTTTTGCAGATGATCAGAAAAACCCTTACCAGCGACTGAGACTCATCACCGCAGACAGGAGCAGATTACAGCTATTAGTCAAGATCTGGAGAAAATTCAAACTTGGGGAGACCGAAATTTGGTCCAGTTCAATGCAGCAAAGACCCAAGCAGCAACGTTTACCAAGAGGGCCAATACAGCGGGCCCTGACATCATTATGGCAGGATCGACCATTTCTTCATCCTCGTCAATCGGACTGCTGGGTGTCTCGGTCAACAGCAATATGTCATGGCATGTTGCTAACATCGCAAATTCAGCCTCCCAGAAGCTTGGTGCGCTATTTCGCAACAAAAAACTCTATACGCCGCAGCAGTTGCTCTTACTGTACAAAGCGCAAATAAGACCGTGCTTATTAGAATATTGCTCACATATCTGGGGTGCCGCACCAAAGCATACCCTAACCCTGCTGGATTCCATTCAGAAGAGAGCTGTGCGTCCCTGCGGCGACCCGGAATCTGGATGGTCTGGAACACCGCAGACATGTGGCCGAGATGTCTCTGTTTTACAGATACTTTTACGGCAGATGTTCCCAGGATTTGGCTCGCATCATCCCGCCCCTGGCAACTCCTGTCAGACAGTCACGACAGGCGGCAAGAGCGCACCAGTACGTCGTACAACTAGAAACACCTAGAACATCGCTTTACAAGAACTCCTTTTTCTGGCGCACTGCATCACTCTGAAACTCACTTCCAGGACATCTGTTTCCCACTAATTACAACCTACAACTATTCAAGAACCGCGTCAATCAACATCTTCGCACACACACCTCTCGTCGAGCGCCATAGGATCTCCCTTTAGTGTGTGTGCCACTGCCATAAAAAAAAGTTTCTCAGATACTTTTTCTTCAGAATGGAAAGGAAGAGCAGAAGATTAAACACTGAAATGTGAAAAAATAGCGACAAGACATAATTTTATTATATCTGGTATTAGAGAACTATACTCAAAGAGCAATGTACAAAAGCTTGAAATATATAAGAAGCAAGGAAGAAAATCAAAGAAAATAATGAACGGAAATACTGAGGTTAAAATTATTAGACGAAGCCTTTACAAATTTTGTTGAAATGCAAATAACACGACACAAATACCATCTAAAAACAAAAAAAACAAGTGTTTTTTCAAAGAGGAAAAAGGGACATAGGTTTTTTTAAGATTCTTTCATCTATGAGCTTGAACAGCACACTGGTGTTATGGAAACTAACAAGGCAGTTTTTGTTTGTCTAAATTTTATTTAGATTCGAACCTATTTATATTTACCAACGTTATGTTTCCTATTTCATTGATTTGTATGTCTTACAAAATCTAGAAACTGGTCGAATTATATTAAATTTAGTTTGTTTTATATTTTGAATTACGCGTTTTATAATTTAATAACATACTATATTTAATATAGAAGACAGTTTTATCCACAATAATACTCAAGTATAAATCATAATTAATAAGTACTATAAAATTTAGCTTACTTCAATATTATATAAAATTTGATTGGAAATAGGAAAATATTCATTACTTCAAGCAAAGTAATTTTGTAATAAAATAAGGCGCCAAAGGATCCATTAATAATAGAATAAACAAGCTCTGTTATAGCGTAATAAATTTCGTGCTTTAAACACAAGTTGTTTTGCGAATTGCTGATCCATTTTAATAACCTTGGTTGAATACCATACAAAAAAAGGAGATACATATTTACGTCAAAAAAAGCTGGCCAAATTATAAAATAGTTGTATTCGTTAGTTTTCAGTAGAGAACTTTTACTTCGGCATTCAACGTTTTATATCATGAAAACCTCCTTCTTTCCTCAGGCGTTTATTTTTCCGTTTTTATAGCTGCAACTTTCACGATACACTCACGATAAATAAAATCGAATATATCATCACCTGACAAACTGCGAGTTTAATTTTCCGGCAATTTCCATGATAGGATCGCGATGAAATAAACATTTTAAATTATCATCACCTATCGATATATGACACACCGGTCTTCTAGAGCGCATGATAAGTTGGATTATATGAGTTCCAAGATTTCTATTTCAAAAGATATATAGAGACTCACCTCTGATCACTGAAATAAATATGTAAAAGTACCAAATTTGATCGAACATTTATAAATTGATGAACGGAATAATCTGGGTCAACCGCATCCACCAAAGATTTCGAGCTAGTCAGCTGAAGTGCAATTTGTTACAAGATGGTAAAATTATACTGATTAATCTAACAAAACTTAGCCTAATTTTTCACTATTTAGTCTACTTACTGATGAAGTTTCATAGCTACTTTTTATCTTAGATTTACAATTAGTTAAATTTTAAAGCTCTAGTAAATATAAGTAACGATATTGATAGTGCAATACTCTTTACTAAATAGCACCCTAAAATGCATTCATTATCTATGACGTACATTGGCCCTATTTACTGAAACATTGTTCAAGTCGTAAAACTTCAACCTTTTATCCAGTCAGTACCTCGATTAGTACCGATACCTCTTTTAAAACCACTCAAAGAAGAATAATTAGTAAGATTGAAAAAACTTGATATAATCGAACCAGTATCTTATCATACACCTTGGGTCAGTCCAATAGTAATACTTCATAAAAATGGTAAAATTGGACTATGTGTAGATTATAGCAAGTTAAATAATGCCGTTTTACGCACGCATTTTCCAATAGGTAAAGTCGAAAGGATTCTTGCACTGGTTCAAGGTTCCATATATTTTAGTCGCGATTTGGTAACATTCAGAGGTAGTGTCTCTCTGGATTTTACCAAATCCGTTTAAATAAAATTGTCAAGACGTAACTTGCTGTATTACTCCTAAAGGGCTGTGATATGTATTTATCTTTGTCAACTTATCGCACTACCTGTCGGGAAATGGGTTTAGTCAAGCTGAATTAATGTTTAATAACAAAATTCGTTCAAATTTACCAGTTTTAGCTCAAGTTTTAAATCAAAAAGTGGACACAATCCCATTTTTTAGAAAGAAGAAAAGCTACAGTAATAAAATGTCAAAAAATTATAATAAAAGGCATATGTCAGAGTTGCAAATTGGAGATAGCGTTTGGGTAACAGATTTAAAATTGTACGGTAAAATCATACAAAAATTGGATCAGCCAAGATCTTATTTAAAGAAGCTAATACAGTTGTTTTCAGACGAAATCCTTGGCATCTAATTTTAGCTAGATATCATAACTTTGTTCAAAATAATTTTGAATATCATTCAAATCAACCTCAACCAGTCACTCCAGCTTTGTCAGAATTTACTAACACTAATAGCCCTTTAGTAATTAAAAATACTGAAAATGTTCTTACGGAATTAGATTCTGTAAATCGTAGGGTAAGTAGTGGCTTTGATAATAATGAGAGTGTTCGTGAAAATTTAGAAAATAGTGTTAGTGAAAACTGCGAGAATGTTGAGGTGTCTTCAAGACTAGTGAGAAGTATGAAAAGACCTGTTTATCTAAATGACTCTATAACAGATTATTAGCTTCCTTTTAAAGGGGAGGATATTCCCTCAGGACTTTATTATTAGTAGTAGTTGGCAAAAGTGTTTTTCAAGGTTTTCTACGCCTGGTGAAATGTCATCAGGGAGTTGGGGTTCAACCTTAGATTGTAACGCGTTGATTGAAATAAAGCACGAGTATTCTAACCGAACTAGTTATTATTTTATCAATAACAACACAGAAAGTAAGACTTCAGAAAATGATTATCTAAACGTGGAAGGTCCTACTTAATGAAGAACATCTTGTTCAGCTGCTCAAAGTGTTCACCAAAACATACACAACAGAACAAATGCCCGACGAATTTCTGTTGTCGACTATTATAACAATTTGCAAGAAAATAAAACGCTAAATCATTTAATGACGACTGCGTTGACTAACACTCATCGAAGGTATTTACAAGAATTATATATGCATGCGTGAAGAATGATGGACGTCAACACCAGCGAACCGAAATGCCTAAATCGAAGACCTACCGCAGTATCAAAGACGAAGAGCTGATTAATCTACTAGAAAAAGGTAGCTTCGTGGAACCAAACAGCCCAATTTCTGTGTGATGAAACAATTGTTACGCTGTAATAATATCGTGCAACTGTAGTATAAATTCGATTATTATTTGTGTACCTATAAATGAATTTTCATCAAGTATGGGTTTTCAGTGAGATTTCTAAAAGCTCTCAAAACCTACTTCATATTTAATCTTGGTTATATTTATGATTCACAGATATTTCAGCAGCATCTGATAAAATGTTTAGGTCACCGTGTAGATCCTCTGCGTAACTAAAATCTCGTCTAACATTAAAATCTGCAAGGTTTAGAACTCAATTTGTTAAAGCATAATTCATGCATTTATAATTCATATTCGGCTAAAAGCATTGTCATATATGTCTGTTAATAACATTTGCGGATTAAGTTGATTTACTGGACCCGTTGTCAGATCCGCAATGCAAAGAATTCTGGAACGAATAAATTTCAATATATTTTCTTTACCCTTACATTTTGGTGATGTTTATATCGAAGTATTATTAGCTCCGCAATTCTCTCAGATATTTTCTATGGGAATCAGAAAGAAATGCTAAGCATGCCTTAGGGCTTTTAAATTAACTCTTCGAATTGAAGGCACGAAAGGAAGGTTGTAATTGTATTGCCAGTTTAGAAATAAATGGTTGGGCTGTTTACTGCATAGTTTCCATTTGGATATATATAAGATTTCAAATATTTGTTTCTAATATCAGTTAATGGACCACATAGCGGCATTTGTCGAGACTACAGCAAGCTACTTTGTAAAATTCAGTTAAGCAATGAAATAACAATAATTTGAGAAATCCACCAGCAAAGAGTGCTAAAAGGCAGAGAGTTTATAAATAGAGACAGAAATAATGCTTAACTATCTAGTGCTATCGTTAGGGCCAGATTCAGTATCGTGTTAGTCTAAAGGAGTTGTGGGTCATCTTAAGGAAGACCGGCATTCTAGAGGTTCTCTAATGCGGCTGGAAGAACAACGGACTTAATATGTGGTCTAAGTACAAGTTACGCAGGGGTTACTCCTTCTTATACTGAAACTAACCCAATCTTCAGCATTTTCTTCATTGGGAAAGTTTTCTTACTTATCCAGACAAACTAACATTTCGTTAGAATTGAAATTGTCACCAAGGCCTATATCAAGGATATCTACAAAAGATTACCGTTCAGTGCTTTAGACGGATTTTTCCGTCCGTCCGTCGTGTGTATTGCAAAATACGCTGGACGAAAATTTCCGCCCACGACAGACTATGTTTCTAATATTAATTACTTGCTTAGCATCGTCGCCAGGCAGTTGTCGTTCAGTAAGTGAGTGTGCGAAAGATGTTATTTTCTTCAAAAATTGTGCGAGTACTATATAGCCAGCAATATTATACACGGTGGGCCAAAAAAAAATGTTCACCTTTTATTTTTATTGATAAGTTCCCTATAAGTATGCTTATTTGAAAGCCTAACAGCCTTCTAGAGTGAAAAGGTCCCGAAAATCGAAGAAAATGCACGTTTTGGATTCTGCTGATGGTCGGGAGGCACTGGAACGTTTCTTGATGGAATCGGATGATGAAAAAATGAGCGAAAGCGACCTGGAAGATTCTGATTTTGGCTCCGACGATGATTTTTGCCCTGAAGATATGAACGTCGTTGAGTATATGAGCACTACAAATATCGGTTTGAATGATGGTGATAATGATATACCGCAGCAAACTGCACCTGCCGCCCTTTTAACAGATAAACTCGCAGCAAAAGTTCCTCAGCAATCATCCCCAAATTGAACTAATGATTTTTCTTCGAAAATGGAATTTCTTATAGAGACAAGCACAGCCAAAAAAAAGACAAAACCCATTACCAACCATTGCCAACAAATACGTGGGTGGTATAGATCCTCAGAATCAGCTCATGTATTATAATTGTTAGAGAAAGGGCATTCGTCGGTACAAGCAGCTAGGACTGCACATTATGCAGATGGTGCTGTTGAATGCATATTTATTCATCAAAAAATATACTACGAGTAAGATGCCCATTTATGACTTCAGAATTAGCATCACTGAGAGCCTAGTTCTGGAGACACAACACGTATACATCACAAGTTGGGAAAATAATCACATTCCTAATTATGCAAGGAAAAGTGGAAGGCCAGTTTCCAGAAGAGATGTTTGGAGTAAAAGCCATTATAAGAAACGAAGAGACAATACATTTCATTGACTAGCTTGCCCTAGTAACCCATTCGTGTGCTTTGACACATGTGTTGTATTAAATAAGTAAACTAAACAGCTCAAAGAATTCCACTATTTCAATTCTTTCAGATTGCTCTAAATTGATTACACTTTTTTCATTTAGAGAGAAACTGAACATTTCCATCACAGCCCTTTTGGCTCTTTTTTCGTTATGAACATTTTATTCAACATATTATATTAACATACTTGATGCGAGTTCTGATCAGAGATTGAGAAAAAACTAACTTAGCATTGAGGGTCATACTCATTTGTCTCATAAGAAGCAAACGTATTAAGTGGGATATATTAACTGATATAAATGTCGGAACTCTTGTTGTTGTAGTAAGCCAATGGTATGTTTAATGTTTCCTTCGTTTTGAGCTTAGTGCTATAATTTATTTGTTGCCTCACTAGCAGTCCTTTGTCTTACTACTACTATATCGGTTGTTATAGCGTTGTACGCCTTCCGATTCTATGGTTCCAGCCTCTTTGATCTTCCCAGTCCCTTGGCCGTAGATTCCGCTCAGACATTGCTCGCTCTAGTTCTCCCTCCATGTTTTTTGGTCTTTTTTTTTCTTTCCGTTGACACCCATTTCATTATTTATCTGGGATTACATTCTTCGCCCATTCTTTCGACGTCTCCATACCATCTTAGTTGTCGTTTGTGTATTTCCTCTACAATGGTTGTTCATACCTCCATTATTTCTTTTATGCGTTCATTCCTAATTTCGATTTTCAGTTTCGTTTTCTGTTCGTCCTTTTCCATCAATTTTTGTCCTTTGGTAGCATCTATGGTCTCTTGTTTATAAAATTCGAGAACCACCCTTTTATATCCCCGACTCGAAGATACTGAGGTTTTGCTTTATTTACTGATAGTGTTTGAAAAGTATTCTAGTCATGAACTTTAGATCTTCCTTATCCTGCGCAATAGCCACCTGATCATCTGCAAAGTGAAGGGTATATAGGGTTGTATCTTCATTCAGTAGTATGCCCATTCCACTGCACGATCTCGGCCAGTTCTTAATACTTCGTTTAAAAATAATTTAAAAAGTGCGGGGAAAAAGCAGCATCCCTATCTCAGACCCCTTGTAACTTCGAAGCTATCTGACAGAATAGTTCCTATCTTAACTCTTGATGATGGGTGTTCCTACAGTTGTTGGATAGCTCTTATTGCAGTATTATTTATGGGATATTTTTCTAGGATTTGCCAAAGTTTTCTATCGGTATAGTATCATAGGCCTTTGTTAAGCACGAATAGTAGGTGTACTTCACAAATACATTAAGCTGCACTATCGTGAAAACATGGTCGATACACGAACTGCCAGCGCAAAACCCCGCCTGGTTTTCGATCTCTAGGGGTCCAAACTCTTCATCTATTACATTCCTCAATAGTTTTCCATACAAACGGCTCATGGTGCCTGTGATCGATATGCATCTGTAGTTTTCACATTTATCCCTTGGCCCTTTCTTATGAATTGGTGATATCCAGGCTTCTTTCCAGCTATCTGAAATTTCTTCCCCATTTATGTATCTGGCAAACAATTTCCTGAAGTATGTGATTAATTTTGTGGTTCCATTTTTAAGCAACTCTGCAGGCAATCCCTCCGGTCCGGGACCTTTTTTGTATTTTAATGATTTTATGGCTTTGTTTATATTGGATTCGTTAACGTCTATGGGTTCTGCAGGAATTTGGTATGTCCGTTGTCTTAAGAAATAATTAATAGGTTTGCTTAAAGTCTGCTTCTAAACCTAAAACTATAAATCTTTTCACATTTTCCTTGCAATACCAGACTAACATGTACAGATTCAAAAGAAAGATATACATCTCGTATTCTCATAATCTTCTTCTTCTTCTTCTGCAAACAGCCTGTCTCGTCCACTGCTCAACATAGGCCTCCATTAACAATCTCCATCTATTTCGATCCTGTGCCTCCTGGATCGATCTTGTTGTTATCTTCTCTATGTCGTCCGACCACCGGGTCGGCTGTCAGTCTCTGGTCCTGAACGCGTCCTATCTCTGACGCCATTCTATGATCTTTTTGGTCCATCTTTCGTTGGTCATTCTTGCGACATGTCCGGCCCAATTTCATTTCAGATATGTTATTCGCACGATTGCATCGTCAACCCTGCTCCGGCGTATTTGATCGTTTGGAATCCTGTCTCTCAACGTGATTCCCAATATGGAGCGTTCCACGGCGCGCTGCCTACTTTGACTTTATTGACCGATTTTCATGTTAGCGTCAGGGTCTCTGTGCCATATGTCAAAACCGGTAGAACACACTGGTCAAACACTTTCCGTTTAAGGCATATGGGGATCTCGGACTTGAAAATGTGTTTTAGCTTCCCATAGGCGACCCACGTTAATCCAATTCTCCTTTCAATTTCGCAGGTTTGATTATATCTGCCAATCTTAATATCATGCCCCAGATGTGACTTGGAGAATTTCTTCTCCTTCTGCCAGAAAGTTCCTGCCAGGGGCTAGATTTGTCATGGAGTTCGTTTTTGACGTGTTGATTTTAAGCCCGACTTTATGTGAAGCAGCTGTTAGTCTTACAAGCAGTTCTTATCCAAGCTATCCGAGATTAGCACAATGTCGTCAGCAAATCGAAGGTGACTGAAGTTTTCCACATTAATATTTATACCCATATCCTCCAAGTCGATACTCTTAAACATATACTCTAGCAAGGTGGTAAATAATTTAAGGGAGATTGTATCACCCTGCCGCACCCCGTGCTGCACCTTGAATCTATCCGTCATCTAGTGGAGTCTCACGCTTGCTGTTGCATTTCCGTATATGTGTCGCAATATAGCAGAGTACTTATGATCTATTCGGCAATCAGCAAGTGCTTAGTTAAAATTTTGGTGAACAGTTTATAAAGATTAGAGAGCAGGCAAATTGGTCTATAGTTTTTCAGATCTGCAATATTTCCCTTTTTATGCATAACTATTATAACTGCATTATTCCAGATTTTATGTTTTGTTGTTTCGGTAAGGCACTTATTGAATAGTTTTGTTACGGCCCTTAACAGTTGTTCTCCACCTTCCTTAACTACCTCAATCATGATGTTGTCCTCACCTGGCGTCCTATTGTTCTTCATTTCCGACACTGATTTTAAGACTTCTTCCTCTATTATATCAGGCATTTCTTCCGATCCCTGGTTTAAAACTAGAGGGGTGTTCTCAGTGCATCTCAGCTGTTCGTTATTGCAGTATAAATTTGCATAGAAATATTTCACAGTTTCTAGGATTTCTTCTTTATTTGTGATCATTTGTTCATTTGCATTTTCCAGTTTAATGATTTCTGTTTTTCTCAGTGCGATTTTACTTCTGAGTACTTTCATGCTCTTGTTTTCTTCCACAACTTTCGTTACCCATTATGTGTTATAATCTCTGATATCATTCCGTGCCGCTTTCGATATATTTTGGTTCAATATCCTCAATTTGTCTCTATGTATTGCGTGCCTGTCTACCATTTCTCGCCTTTGTGTCATAGGAGCACGGGTATTTACTAAGATCCTTTCCTTTTTATCACTTCGCTGGGTACAGTGCATTTTGCTGGGCTCCTTTTAATGATTGTATTATTGTGTTGTTTAGGTCTTGTATATCCTTTGTGTCTATATTTCTTAACTTTTCAGCTATGGTTCCTTGACATTCTTCCTTGTTTGCAACTGTATTCCTTTTCTCATTTTTGGTGTTTTGGAGTTTTCTTCTCTCCTTTTTCAGATTTAACATTATTGTTGCTCTTAGCATTCTATGATCGCTCCTCACTCATAGACGGTTAAGCACTGTTACATCCTGTATGATTTGTTTCTTATCTTAACGATGAAATCTATATCGTTCTTCGTGTTTCCGTTGGGGCTAATCCATGATGTTTCTTAAAGAAGGTATTCATAGCGTTAAGGCGGTGTTCTAAAAGAAATTGCAACAGAAGGTTTCCTCTGTCAATTCTCTCTCCTATCCCATACCTTCCAGGGGCGAATTCACCCCCGTCCTGCCCTTTTTCAAGTTTAGCATTAAAATCTCCGATTACTACTGTAAAGTGTGTTGGAACCTTAGACATTGCCATAGTACCGTGTTTATAAAAGGTATCCACTTCTTCATCAGAATGTGTTGATGTAGGTGCATAGACTTGAATAATTTTAATGCTGTGTTTTTGGTTTAACTTCAGCACCAAAAAGCAAACTCTAGGGCTTATACTTCCAAGGTGATGGATCTTATCATTATGCCTTTTGTGTATTATAAAACCCACTCCTCCCTCAGATCTGTCTTCATTTCCTCCAAAGTATAACGTGTTTCCTGATTTTATTCTGAGCTGTTGTTCTCCTCTTCGGCGGATTTCACTAAGACCTACTATATCCCAGTATACTCTGCTAAGTTCCTCCTCCAGCTCAAAGATTTTCTGGTCTTGTAGAAGCGTTCTCATGTTATATGTAGCAACATATAGTTTTCGTCGTCCTTGGTAGCCTGGTCCTACCCGGTGATTCTTCGCACCCTCTGTTCCCCGTCCGATTCAACCGCTACTATGGCTGGGATATAGGTTTGACTTTGGGTTTAGCCTAGCCAAAATACTATAGCTATCATGTATCTATTACTTCATGTACGCACTTCTTTCTATTTCTTTTCGCCTGAAGTTAATAGTTCATATCCCTTTATTTACATATAACTCTTCTTACGGTTTAAATATTTTAATGTAGATTCTCGATTCTCTAAGCACATTGAAATCAATCCATTCATCTCAAATTAATGACTTGCCATCGAAAGCCCAAAAATTCTCATTATTTATTTCATTTCGTTAAAGCTAGGGCTTTTATACTTTAGCGTCAAAAATATTCAACAGCTTTGCTCAACTGGATAGGGATATGCATGAAAGAAACAATAAATTCCATGAACCGAACCTTTTATTTTCATATATTTTTCAATTTGCGGAACTCTCTAGATGCGAAAATATTATTTGGAAAAGACTAGCTCTGGGCTAGACATATATTGTACACTCCTTCCTACTGAAAAATAAACTTCCTCCTACTTGTATTTTTTGCACGGCACGGCTTACAGGTTTTACCGTATATATATTTTAATACTTTTGAAACTTAAAGATTTATATTCAGAGAATGAAAAATAGTAACAACCCGAAACAAGTCAGTCCATACAATTATAGAATTATTCTATATTAATGCATTTCTTTGATTACTGAAATGAAATTAATATTCTAAATTTAATTATAACTAATGTAAAATGGCTCAGTATTTTTTCATCTAATATTTAATAAACGTCCCTCTAAAAATAAAAATTCGATTTAGTTCCCAACTTTATTGGAAATTACTCGACAATGAATAATTTTGACGCGAACAGGAGCGCTGAGTTCTCGTATTCCGCACCTTTATTTTAATAAATTAATATTCATACACAGGTATTTCGTATTCATCTCAAATTAAAATATATCTTTGAGAAGTTGAATAACGCTGAGAAAGTTGCCGCTTCGAGAACATCATTAGGATTTCTCCTGCAACTCGGCATCAAAGAGCGTATAAACTGCAGTAGCAGACTTCATTGACGTACAATGAATTAGATTTTGCGATTGTATAGAGAATAATTATACCGCTTCAAAGAAACTGGCAATAATATATATAGAGGTGAAACTTCTTTAGGCTTCTTAGGCGCTGTACTTGGAGAGTAAGCTGGCAAAAATTTAACGAAAACTTTATAAAATATGAGATATGTCGAGACAAACGTTTATAAAACATGTGATACGTCGACGCGAACATTGCACAATATGTGCTACGGCGAGTAGATTGAAAGTAGAGAGGCACGTCCACAATTCAAACTATTCATAGGATAACAATCTTTTAACTTCTTCTGTTCCACGTTGACGTCACCTATATATCTCTGACAAGAATCGATCGTTGAACGGGCCGGGGTTTAAAGTACATTATGTGGAACTATTCGTACAATTCATGCTAATAGAAGGTTTAATTATAGCTAATGTAATTTGTGAACCAACTCGCATCGGCGAGGAGGGAAGTCCTAGACATAAATATCTTGTCGGAAAAAGCGTGTGATAACATTGCCAATTGGCATGTGTCAAACGAACGCTCATATTTGAACCACAGATTGATCAGATTTCATATAGTTACCTCATCGCGGATTCCAATCAAGTATAGAGAACCAAAGAGAGACCAACAGAGAAACTTAGTGTCACTAAGTTACTAGAAAGGACCACGGTTGAAACACGTTGGTATGGAGAGGCCAGCGAAGCACGTCAACAAGGCAATAGTTGCTGTCTATCAGGAAATAAAAGGCAACAAACTCAGAAAGCAATTTTGCGGGACAAGCAGAAGGTGACTGAAACCCCCCACCCACATACGTCATAATCTATAAAGTGCTAACCAAAGGAGGTACTGCTTAGCTTCGATAAAAGCATTGGAGAAAAGCTTGATGATGCTCACTGAAGTATACTTTCTGATATCAGTAATTCTAAATTTCTAGATAGTAGAAGATAACACAAAAAGCAAGCCAAAAAAACAACTGCTTCTCAATGGAGGCTCACTATGGAAATATCGACGCCAATAGAATTAGATGGGCTCTCAGTAAATTTGAACCGTACATATTCCTTAGCGTAGATGGGATATCCCATCTTACTTCAAAAGGGACAAGAAGCAATAATTCCAAACCTGTGTGATATATTCAAGGCACATATACAACACTACCCATAGCATTGAACATTAACAAGAGACTAGAAGGTCCAATCTCAGTTATCACTTTTGATGTAGCTCATACAAAGGCGAGAGGCCAGACTTTCACGAAACAATTAGATACGAGGGTAATATATGGCACAATGTCTGTGCGGTTAACCATTTCATTTAGAGTGAATCTTCTGGTCTACTGTTAATGTTCGGTGCCCATTGTATGACAGAGGAAAAAGGATAGGGAGGATAAAATGCCTAAATCATACCGTCCAATAAGTTTAACGTCGTTCCTGCTTAAAACGTTGAAAAAGCTGATTGACAGATACTTTAGAGATGAGGCACTACAGGCACAGCTTATAACGTACCGAATCAGTTATTTAACTCTCCACGTGTTTTGAAGCAATAAAATCTAACCAATAGGAGCATTTTCCTCATATTCTGAGCGTCTGCTACCAGCCGAATTATATGAGGGCGACTTCGTTTATTTATGAATAACAGTATAGGTCTGGTGTCCAATGTAGTATTATCTTTTTCTATTACGTTAGTTTCCCGAATCGAAGAGACATAAACGGATGCCGCACCTGGTTGAGCCGGAAACTGAACACACCGCACAGCGTTGAACTCAGAAGCAGCAGGTTATTGGATTGTTTGCGTGTTCTTATTTGTGCTCGATTATTTATTTATTTAAGTGTGTTAACTTTTTGGACATTTAATCAATAAAGTGTTTTCATTGTTAGCCATGGTCGTACGTTGTTTTGTCTGCAAAGGGTACAAGAAAGCCAATCCAGCTTCAGGATATTTTAGTTTTCCGAAAGATGAAAGGTTATAAGTAGATGTTTACATTAAGTATTGAGATTAAAGTATAGTTCATTCAAATCACATTGCATGACAAATTAATATTTTACGTCGATAATTGTTCGGCTCCCTTCTGCAGGAAGTGTAACTTTTTAAACTTGAGATATAAATAATTGTAGTTTTGTCTAGCCTCTTAGCATCCCATAATAAAGGCAACCAATTTAGCACCGTCACACTAATATAACAAAGGTTGTATGTAAATTTAATTAGAAATAAGTAGTGAACAATGTCACATACCTACAACTATATAAATGGCTTCGAGTGACGAAATATCTATTTATTAAGGCCGTTTGACGCGATCACATTTTTGATAAAATTTCTGCCCGTAGTAATCTTTCGAAAACGGCAATCTTACTTTGCGCTCGAAAAACAACCAGAACATTTTTCTCTATACTTATTCTGAAATTTGCAAATGACTGCAGTTTTAACATATTATATTCGAGCTTCGGGCATATTCAGAACAGGAGTGCCAACAACAAACTGTAACAAACGCACGACTGTCATTTATTTATCTTCGGTTTCCATGACCATTGATAGCACACCACTGATCTATACAATGGATGAGCATAATGCATGTGTCATCTGATGAGAAATTGATTACGCGTGGGCGAAAAAATGTGTTTGTGCGCACGATTCCCAGTCATATTTTTTGATACCTCGGCATTACTGATCAAGCGCAATAACACTCAATCCTTAAGTCAATTGTCAAAATCGCCAGCTGTTCAGCCACGCGGTCGATTACTGTCGATTTTCCAGGCCCGTACTGAGCTCGTAGTTTCGTAAAGTAGAATCGAATTAGTATCGATCGACGGCAAACCGAGCAAACGGAATCTACGGCCTACCCCCAAGCTACGCCATTCGGCCATTCGTTATTTGTTTTTGTTTGGTTGGGATGTGGTTTGATTAGTTTGCTTTGAACGCCTTCCAAGTGAGTAAGTAGTGTTGGTGTGTGATTTTTGACTATATTTTAAAAAACTGAGACTGCTTTTTAGTTTATTGATTGAGTGATCAATTACTGATCATTACATTATGAGTATTCATACTTGTAGATATGGTTAATCTTTGTTGAAGCAAAGGCGCTATCTCGGGAATCTCCTATTTTCAGTATGTATTAATAGTATTAGTATTATTAAGGAGTAAACATCTAAAATATCTCTAAATAACCCTGCAATAAGCTGTATGACGTTATTTTCTAGTAGGGTTGATATCATGATAAGAATTTTAAGATCCTTTACAGGCCTAGGCCACTATGTGAAAATTGGCCTCTCCTATTAGTCGATCTATCTAGAAACGATCCGCCTACAAAATAACAGCTGATCAGTTAACCTCGTGTTTTTAAGAAGCATCTAGAGATCAGGCGTAATTTTCGATGCGGCGAAACGAATCCATGTCTCTACGTTCTAAACTTCTGCCTACAAAATAACAGCTGATCAGTTAGCGAGATTTCAGTTCATAGTGCACTTGGGATTGAGAGGCGCGTGATTGGCTAGCTACGTGAGGTGACGCATGTCTCCGCGCTGCAACCAGTTGTTTGCAAGTCAGCGGATGGTCTAGGGGTCTGCATGGCTGGCCTTCACCTCGGCGACCCGGGTTCAAATCCCGTCGGTTTTGTTTTTTTTTAAGTAAACAGTTTTTTTCTTGATTTTTGGGTTTTTCTTGGGTTAGCACCTGGTTAGTTTCCTTTTCTTGAGCCCCGGAGTGAGCGAAGCGTGGGGGGGGGGGGCATATACTTGCCAATTGCAGGTCTTTAAATCGCATGCATTCACAAGTGCACTACGAACTGAAATATCGTGATCAGTTAACCTCGAATTTTAAGAAGCGTCTATCAAGTGTAATTTTCGATGCGGCGAAACGAATCCATGTCTCTACGTTCTAGCAAAAATTCTACAACGCCTCGTTGATGTAGTAGGCAGAGTGCTTGCCTGTCATTCCTGCGCTGCGGATTCGATTCCCGTCGGTCGCGACAGATGTTTTGTTTATTTTTTTTCTATTAACTTACCTTTTTTTCTTAATTTTGTGTTAGTTTGGGTAAGCCTTGGGTTAGTTTTGGTTAGCACTTGGTTAGTTATTTTTGATTGAGCCCCGTAGCGAGCGAAGCGTGCGGAGGGCCATGCAAAGCCTTAATAATACCTATTATTCGTATCGCTGCATCGAAAATTACGCCTGATCTCTAGATGCTTGTGTATTTTATTCTGTCTTCTCTGGTATTTGCTTTTAAGGCGCCAAAAAAACCCAATGAACCCATATGTATTCATCCATGTTATTTATCTATGATTTACTCTAATTATTTAGGCAATATATGGCGCAAACTTAGTTTTTTATTGAGATTTTTACCAAATAACAATGTTTGTGCAAGTGATTGATGAGAGTTGTCTTCCAAGTGAATTTAGTAATGTACTATGTACTGAAGAAGTTTTGACAGAAAAATCAAAACTATTGTACCAAAATAAAGAAAATAAATTTATAAGTACGGACCTGTTCACGTTCTCGAATTACAATAAGCATAGTTACAGTGCGCAAACGCAATCATCCCGAGATTTGCTAGAGTTTGTTTACATTTTGACGTCGTAAATTAGCCATTTCGGTGAAAGGTTATTGCTTATCCATTCGTATAGATCAGTGTAGCACACTCAACGGGAAAGAAGAGAATTTTATTTTCCATGTTCGCGCTACAGCGCAAAATAAGATCCATGGCATTCGTCGATTTTGCGATTTCATTTGAATTTAGCAATTAGTTATTTTGCGCGCGGTTGTAGAAAAATTGATAATCAATGTTCATATTAAAATATTTATATATTTATTTACACTTATAAACACCTTATTCATGGTTATGTATAAATGACTGATCATTCTCGATCACGTTAACCAGATATCTTTTTTTATCAATTTCACTTACATATCATGTTTAATTTCATTTACTAAAAATATAAACTAAATTAAATCCAGTCCGTCTCTGTTGAGGTCCAGCTGGTCATTAAAACATAACATTTTTAATGTATGAAGAGCATGCGCGAAAAATGAGGAAAGCATGAAAAAGTTAAATCTGCCTTCATCGACATCAAAGGAGCCGACGTAGAGTTAAATAACTTATTCGGTACGGTATAAGCTGTGCTACAGGCAAGCCAGCTCAACGAACGCCAATATGCGTATCAGCCAGGCAAGTCAACTGGCTTAGCACTGGATGACTTCGAGAGGCTACTCACAAATCCTGAGAAGACAAATAGATAACCCTAACAACATATATAGTTAATAACGCATTTATAGCTTTTTTAACCAACGTTTAAGCAACAATAATTACCAGTATTTCCATGTCAGTAGATAAACACCAATTTGAAAAATATGGCCACTATATCAACAATTGGCAAAACAACACTGATACCTAGAGCAAGTAGGGGATGCTCACAAAAAGGAATGCTATCGATCTTACACGAGCAATCCTGATAAATGAGTTTATAATTAAGCTAACATCCAAACGTTTTAATTGCTTAGGATACGCCGACGACCTTACGATTATGATTGTGAAGCTCATACAAATATCTCTAAATATTATCGACAGGTGGCGTAAAGAGGGCGGACTGACAGTGGACCCACATAAAGCTGTATAGTAAAATTTACCAAAAAATATCACTGGGGGGACTCAAGGGCCTAGAGCTCAATGATGTAAAGATGCCATTTGCACACGAGGCAAAATACGTAGAAGTCACCTTTCACCACAAACTGACATGGAATCAAAACCTACACACAACTACACAAAGAGGCATAGTAGCATTGAATCTGTACCGAAGGATTTGCAGAAAAAAAACTGGGGGATGTAATCAAAAATGACCACATGGTTTTATACCAGCGTCATTAGGCCCATGACAGCATATAGATCGGTGGTTTGGTGGCCAAAGACACAACATACTTGAGTGGCACGTCGATTGAGAGCCATCAAATGCAAAGCCTGTCTGAGTATTACTGATGCCATGAGGACCACTCCAACAGCAGCTATAGGAAGAGTTGGAAAGCGACTTCATGATGTGCCAACATTATGGCATACTTTCCAAATATAGCCGTGATAAAACTTTCATAACAAAGTTTAACTGACAGAGATGCAGAAAAGGAAGGATCTCCCTTTAAGGCAGATATGGCTGTCTATACAGACGGAACAAAACCGATGAAGGTTCAGGTCCCAGTATATACGGCGTCAAGCCAGAGAAGAATCTCCCTGAATTTAGCCATATGCGACGATAATCCAAGCGGACTTTGTCGCAATACATCATTTTGAGTTCACAGGTAAAACCATTGCAACGTGCTCTGACAGCCAAGAAGCATTTTAACTCAAAGCAAGTTAACTGAAAATTGGTCTGGGACTGCAGAGATGCCCTAAAAGAGCTGGGCAGGCTAACCTAGTCTACAAATGCAACGGAGAGGTTGACTGATTAGTCTGAGCAGGAGCCAGAATGGCCCCGAATGAACCAGAACCTTTCTGCAGTTTATCAAAACTTTATACTGGATGCAAACGAAATCTCAAGAAAGGTGAAATGAGACAAGCTAAGGAGTTTTTCAAAAAACTGCCGCCACAATTCACAGATTATCTACTAAGTCAGAAAAGAAATACAACTAGATCAATAGTTGGACCAGGCATGAGGACTCAACAAACACGAGTATGACTGGACTGGCAGAAGAACCGCTGTGCAGGTTCTAACAGGAAGAAGAGAAGACTCCAGTAAACAATGGACACATACTTTGCCGCTTCAAGAGCTTGTCAAGACTATGGTTCCTTACACTGGGGAAAATAAGTCAAGAACTCCCAGATATAAGGAGGATCTGACAACTAATCTTTGGTGTGTCATGGGGAAGACCGGATTGGATTAATAACTCTAAATGGCACATTAGATCTGAAAATGTTTCAAAGTGGTAATAGCACATAAGCCCCTAGACTAATCTAATCTAATCTACTATTTGTGCAAGCGAATTTACATAAAATAATAATATTATTCTGTTATTTAACAAAATAACAAATTATGTGGTAATAAATAGGTGAAGAGAAGTAGAGTTATGCGTCGTATACCCAATACCCTTTGTAGGTCTGTAGGCTATTATCCGTTTCTTTTTTTATGCGGATAAAGTTTCACTTCTGATGTGTAGTCTGCAAGCCCACTTCAATTTTTCATTATTTTTATGAAATGGATATATTGCCTTATCCGTTATTAATTAACACATTATTTCGTGTATAGTTCGTGTCCTGCAATTTTATTAACTATTAGTTTCTAATATAGACACAGATCTGTAACCTTGAACTTTGACGAAGTTCAGGTAGGTCCGTCAAAATAATAAACTAAAAATATTAACTTGTATTATAATAGTATAGATTTGCCAAATTTATATTTTTTCATCAAACTTTAAAGTGCATATTAGATTAAACTTAAATTAGTTTTTTAAGTTTCCTGAGCGCTGGCAGCGGTAGCAAAAGACTTTTTCTGCCGCTAAATTTCTTCATTAATACAAAGTGAAAAATTTACTTCATCAATAATTGAACAACATCAAATATTCTTTCCTGCGTTTGGTGTTTTTTTTGTGACATATACTGTGAGTTAAGTATTGTTTTGAGTATCGCCTGATGTTAAAAAAAGTGGTGAAATTGTTGATAATAATAATTATAGTGCAAATCTTGTGTAATTAGAGAAAATTGCGAGAACGTCCTTTAAAATTTATTGTCATAAATTAAAGAATGTGATAAATGTTCAATAAAAAACTGCATTTCGTTAAGGTTTAAAATACGGTTTGAGGATTGTTGTTGCTGTGGTAAATGTACTATAATTAGTACAATTTTACATCTATACTCCACAGTTACAAATGGAGTGTGACGTGTGTAATGAAGTAGCTGGTAGTAGGAATCCCGTATTTGCATGCGATTATTGTGAAAAAAGATATTGTAAACAATGTGGTAACCTTACAGCTTCAGAGGTAAAAGTATTGGAACTGAGAGAGAGAGTTTTCAAATTTCGATGCCAAAAATGCGAAAGATTCGAGTCACACGCACTACTTGCTGAAAAAATACAGAAAGAAAGTATTATTGAAGCGAAAGAAGAAATAATAGCCTTGTTACGACAAAAAATAGCAAATTTAGAAAACCTTGGTACTAGAAATGTCGCACCCGTCTCTTACAGTGAAACTGCTCTTAATACCAAAATTAATGTACCTAAATTGAGCCGTAATCTGCCTAGCATATTAATTAAACCTAAAAACCAGCAAGATTCAGTGAAAACTGAAGCTGATACTAAAGGATCAATTAAACCTTCCGAACTAAAAATAGCTATAAAAAGTAGCAGACCAACCAAAAATAGAGGCTTTCTTATTAAGTGCTCAAAAATGGATGACATAGATATTCTTAAGAAGGAAGCTGACAGAAAATTGAAAAATTATGAAGTCCAACTTACAAAATTGAAATGGCCTCGTTTTAACATCACTGTATTCACTGATCATCTTGATGGACAACAAATTGGTATATCCATAATGGAACAAAACCAGATTATTGAGAACATAGATAATTTGAAAATTACATTTATTAAAATGGTCAATCCAGATACTATTTTCGGAGAATGTTCGCTACCTATCTTCAATAAGCTAATGGCTCTAAAAAAATTCTATGTAAATTGGCAAATATATGCAGTGTATGAAAATCTTAGTGTAGTTAGGTGTTTTGGGTGTCAACAACACTACCATAAATCTGATAATTGTCCAGATAAAATTGTTTGCGAATATTTCTCAAGTGAACATCATATTAAGGACTGCCCTAAAAAGCATAAAAAATGTGTAAACTGTACCAGAGCCAATGAAAAGCATTTTCATTTTCATAATTTTTGTGAGAACTAATTTGGTTATTCATATCGAACAGTTCTTACTAAATAGATCGAAGGTAACTATAAGTAATATTACTATACAGAAAAACAATAATATGATTAATATTGTGTGCTTGTACAGGCCCCCAAACCCAAATAAGGTATATTTCTTGGAAGAACTTGAATCCTTTTTAGAAAACATTAATAAAGATTCACACTTAAGTATATTTTTGGGTGACATTAATATAAATATCATGGAGAACAATGAAACGACAGTAAACTCTTATATTTCCATTATGAATCATTTTAGGTTTATATCAGGCATTAATTCGCCAACTCGTGTGACATCGGAAAGTAGATTGTGTGTAGACCATATATTTATTCGTTATAACTTTAATAAAGAACTACATAACATAAACTGATATTATGCCGTCTTGCTATGTGTAAAAAATAATGAAAATGGGCAAACTCTAACAGAAAAAAATATAAATACCATAAGCAGAATAGATCATAACATTTTTTATAACATTATAAAAACTGAAAATTGGAAGTCTATACTAAGTCAAATTGATGTGAAGTCAGCCACGGACCAATTTTATACAATAATTTCCAATGTACTCGACAGCCCTACATCTACAAAAACTTACATTAATAAAAACACACAAAAAAGAAAACCTTGGATAACTAATGGATTAATTTTAGGCATTAAAAAGAGGGACAAAATGAAAGGAGAGCTCTTAAATAATTACAGTGAAACTAGTAACAGAGCATAAACAATATCGTAACAATTTAAAAAAAATTATCGAGAAATGTAAACACGACTATTATAAAAATAAAATAGAAAATGCTGGGTTTAATCTAAAACAAGTTTACAAAATAATAAACGAAGCGACAGATGGCACACATAAAGAAAAAAATGTCCCACCTATTAAAAAATATACATATGCTTTTACTGACACTAAGAGTATGGCCAATTATTGTAACTCGTATTATGTAAAGATCGGTACTGAAATGCTTAACAAAGTTCAAGTGAATAAATTATCTTAAACTTTAGCGAGTCTTCTCTCTTTTTAAATCCCGTAGATGATAGAGAAATAATACATCAAATAAATAGTCTAAAAAATGATAGCGCTCCAGGTATAGACATGCTCGATACTAAGGTTATTAAAAAATCACATGTTCCCTTAATCGCCCCACTGGTACATATAATTAATATAATTTTTAATACAGGCATTGTTCCAGAATAGTTTAAAACTTCAGTAGTGACGCCAATTTTTAAACCGGTAAAGCGAACATTAGGAACTATCGTCCGATCAGTTTAATAAATAACTTCGCAAAAATATTCGAAAAATGTCTAAAGGACAGGCTTGGAAAATTTCTTAATATGCACAAATTTATATGCAAAAACCAATATGGATTTATTAGCGGGGTGGGAACAGTAAATGCACTATATCAATTAACAAAAACGATAACTGAACAACTTGAAAGCAAAAATAAAGCTGTAGCAGTATTCTTGGATTTGGCGAGGGCATTTGACACGGTGCCCCATAGCTTGCTCCTGGATATTTTATGCGAGGTACCGTGCTGGATGTCTTTGAAACTTACCTTAGGGACAGACAACAGTTTGTTAAAATAGGAGATATATTGAGTGATCCAAAAAAGATAGGGATCGGTGTACCACAAGGTACTGTACTCGGTCCTATACTTTTCATAACATATATTAACTCATTAACCAACTTAGAACTTCAGAATGGAGCTATAATATCATTTGCTGACGATACCGCCCCCGTTTTCTATGGAAAAACTTGGAACGAAGTTAAAAATAGGGTTCAAGATAGAATAACCAAAATTAAGGATTGGCTAGACACCTTCAAACTAACACTTAATGTTTCAAAAACAAATTATGTCGCTTTCTCCCATAATGAAGCTAATCGCCCTGATTTTGAATTCATTGATATTGCTAATCTACATGGAACGATTAAGTCTCATCAACAAAATATTTAGGAGTCATTGTAGACAAACATTTAAAGTGGGATCATATATTTAACAAAAAATATAAGAAAATTAATTTATAAGTTCTACACTTTAAGAGAAATATTGAGTCAAAAACTTTTAATTACTGTTTATAAAGCTCTTGTTAAAGCATTAATTAGGTACGGTATTGTTGTGTGGGGTGGCCTGTACAGTGATGCTTTGAAACGATTAAGTGTTGTCCAGAACTATATACTAAAAGTAATATATAAAAAAATAAACGTTATTCAACTAAATTGCTTTATTCATATGAGATTTTTGATGTTCGGTCTATGTACATTTTGGAAGTATGTTCGTTCGTATTTAGAAATCGTGATAGGTACGCATATATTTATCATATTTACGATTCTAGGGATAGGGAAAATAAAAATTTACAAATACCTAACAATCATTCAAGCATGAATCTAAGATTTATTAATTATCTAGCCCCAAAAAATTTAAATAAAATTCCTGTGGAAATCAGGAATATTACCAAATATGGCACATATAAACAAAATTGTAGAAAATTCATTTGTGATAATATCGAAGATTTTAAATTATTGTTTTAATTGGTACTGGTTGAAAACTCATATAAAAGTACAATCTTAATACACGTTGGTTGTTGATTGATAGAGAAATAATACAATCAATGTTATTCTTGATTTTTTTATTAGCATAGGTTAAAAAGGCACATACGGATGTTAAGTCATCTAGGTGCTTTAAAGATAATTTGTATAATTATTGTAGTTGTAATGATACTGTGTTTGTAATTGTTTGATTTATAATTTGATTTTTGATTTGGTTTGTAACGGATTTGTAACTGTAATTATATGAATAATTGAAATTGAAATAAATGAAATCAAATGAAATGAAATAATGGAGTTTTAAACAGTTATATTCTTCTGATGTTTTAAGAATAATTAATACATTGACTTATGAATACATCATTGGAACACACAGTCATTAAAAGACAGACGAGGATATTTATGCCATCGATGTTGGCGTGCATTTGCCATGTTTAGACAACAAATTAAATGCACCTCTAGAAATACGTAATCCCAAGGTCAGATTTGGAACCTTCGGCAAAATGCACTACAACACAGTTTTATCCACAATACCGAAACAGAATTTTTACACTCGACGCGCGTTCCGTCAACCATGTTAACATCATCAGGAGATGATTAAAAAAATAATGATGCTTACATAGATAGCGAAATTCGCGTCGAGTGCAAAAATTCTGTTTCGGTACTGTGAATCAAACTGTCTTGTAATACATAATCTTCATTATATTGAAAAGTGATGTTATAAACATGTTTTTTATGTAATAAAAATTAAGAGAATATTACAAAAAATCTTGCTTTTAGTTACTTCAAAAAATTTAATTCAGTATAGCTATAGTCTATTCAGAGATGTTCGACAGCACACAACCTCAATACCACGCAGAGCAGGCGTAAAGACCATAAAAATGTAGTAAACCGTGGGCGCCGCCAAAAACTACTTACCTTTCGTAATAATCGAGCATAAAAGAGGTATTTGACACTGGCATATAAAATTTATATAACACTTAATTACGTTGTTACTTCAAAGATAAATTAATTTGTAAATTATATCATCAAAAAGAAAACAACTTTATTTTGTCTTGGGTTGTGAATAGATTTTGTACTACGCAGTTGCAAACTCATGCTGACATAAAAGCAAAAACCATGATGTGCTTGTAAATCAAATGCCTTCCAGCACTGTTAGAAATGTAGTATCAACATGTGTTAATATGACAAGAGTAAGTGAAATTACAATTTGTAGGCATTTTGAGGAATGAGAGGATATAAGTAGCTTAGTTTCTCCTAAAAAATCTGCAGGAAAGAAATTATTACATTTTGTTGAAGATGTGCAAAGTGTCATAAAAGGGACAATTCAATGATTTTATTTTAAAAAGGGGATCCCAACCATAAACAAAGTTTCAAGTATTATGCAAAAACGAGAGTTTTCACGAAATAAATATAATTATCCTATTAAAACAATTATTACCCACAAATAGACCACACATACTGGTCCTTACAGAAACACAAGTATGTTCTACAACAACAACAGTAAACTACCTCTACCCTAGTTATGACCTACACTTCCGATTTAGACATAAGTTCGGAATATGCATTTTCGTCCGAAACGGCTATTTGTGTGATCGCGAGGAAACATCCGAACCGAACAACCTAGACGTCATGTGGCTCAAGTTCACTGCCAAGGGTTTAACCAAGTTCATATGCTGTCTCTATCGCCCTACGCGCGAGAGAGTCTACCAAAGCTTTTTTACAAACACCAGCTACCACATTCGATTCAATACAGGTCGACCACCCCAATTCAGAAACAATCGATCTGGGAGATTTCAATGCCCATAACACCAACTGGCCCAAACACAACAACAAGACCGACAACAAAGGTAGAAAAGCTAAAGCATTTGCCATCTGCTGCGGGTTTACTCAACTTGTAGATGAACCAACTCGGGTTTCACAGAGCGGTGAATTTGCCGCTCTCCTGGATCTTTTTCTAACCACAAATTCTGATCAGTACACAACTACAATTGGTCCGCCATTAGGTACTTCCCACCACAAACTTATTACAACGGTTTGCGACCTGGCACTCCTCCAGAAGGATCCACTATTGCCTCGTAAAATCTGTCATTACAATTCTGCAAACTGGGTGGATCTAAGAGAGTTCTACCTAGATTTTCCTTGGCTCGATGTCCACTTTGGCACTGACGATCTGTCGGCGTCGGTCTGTTGCCAAGAGATTACGCAAGTAATCGCCTCAGGAATGGAAGCATACATCCCAAATTTCATCCAGTTACCGCCAAAAGGAAAGCACTGGTTCGACAGAAGATGCGAAAGAGACGTAGGTAGGAAACAGCAAGTCTGCAAGTACTGGCAGTAAAATCAGACCGCTGAAAATCGCAATTATTTTACCGAAGCGAAAAACGAATGCAATGATTGATGAAACTAAGAACAAAGACAATTAAACGACAAGGGATAAACTTTTGCAATGCCCCAATGGCTCCCGGAGTTTGTGGTCGGTAGCAAAGGCAGTAAGTAATAGGTTTACGAAAACGTCTCTCCCATCTTTGACGAACGGACGCGGCGTCACGGCGACTACAGCTAAAGAAAAAGCAAACATGTTCGCCGAAATGTTTTCATCGTACTCTACCTTAAACGTCCCCCAAGGCAATCTCCCCATCATATCCAACATCAACAATACTATGGCAGAAGTTAAGTTTCACCACCGTGATATTCGTAAAATCCTCAAAGAGCTAGATACGCAAAAGGCATCAGGACCGAATGAAATGCCTGCCATCGGGTTAAATAACTGCGCCAGCGATTTAACACCCGTTCTTTCCAGACTTTTTCTCTATCTTACCGATAGGGGATATACCCATCTTCTTGGAAAGTCGCTTGAGTGCAACCTGTACCAAAAAAGGCAAGAAAACCACGCCATCAAACTAACGTCCAATTTCCTTGCTTTCAATAATCTCTAAAGTCATGGAACGTGTAGCCAATCAGCAACTACTCAAGTACCTCGAGACCAATAGAATAATTAACGATAGCCAATACCGCTGCCGCAAACAGAGATCGACAGGAGATATATTGGCCTATATTACACATATATAGAGTAGGGCAATTGAGAACTACCGAGAATCTCGAGGGATTGCGTTAGATATTTCAAAGGTATTTGACAGAGTTTGGCATGACGGATTGCTCAACAAACTGCCGTCCCTCAGATTGCCAGCGTTTCTCTGCAGCTGGCTTGCCAGCTTCCTTAAGAACCGATCTTTGCACGTTGGAATTGATGGATACATCTCAGATACATCACCATAATATAAGTAATGTGCAGAACACCAGAAATACAGGATTTTAGTTACAAACACGCAAAAATAGCCTATATAAACAATTAATTTAGTCATTACGTACAGGGTCTGTTCCTTATAATTAGTGGAGCTTCTACTACTTTTAATTTTAAAGATAGGAAAAAAAGTTTAAATACGAAAGTTGAGGAATTTTACCTTTATTATCTTATGCATATGTCAAAAAAGAAACAAATGGCGTTTGCAAACTGTCAAAATCACTGCAAGATTAATTTTTTTAAATGGATCACCTTGTATATTATAGGCTAGAACGATAGACATTTTCCTCCTGATTACAAATATACCCTATAAGTTGATATTTGGTTCAACCGTTTTTTCGCCATTTAAGTTTAAAGTTGCATTTAATTTAGGTCATGTCAGTAGAATTTATGGCAACCCACAATCAAGATAATGTAAATTGAAGTTAACTTTAAATTTAAATAGCGCAAGAAAGGTTGAACGAAATATTAACATACATATGGAATATATATATGGAATTAGGAGAAAAATGTCTATCGTTCTACTCAATAATATGCTGGGTGTTCCATTAAAAAAATGCATGTTATTCTCATTTTGGCAGTTTGCAAACGTCATTTGTTTTGGAAACTACAAAACTTCTTTCACCTTTTCTTTCTTTTCCCAGTTTTGATAATACATTTCGAATTGCATAAAAAAATGTGGATGAAGGTGGATACGAAACTTTCAGGGGTGATTATCTAAGGTGTAAACTAGCCTAGAAAAATAGTTACAGACCGCAGCAAGCCAGAGCAAAACGTATATGGCAGTTAATGAGTGAATCAACTTATTTTTTGTCAAAAAAGCTTTCTTCCATCATCCAAAAAATTACTTTTATATTATTTTTTTGTGAAACGAAAAACAGCACCGTTTAGCTGCATCAACCTTATCAACGTTAGCCGGACATTTCTCAGTTTTTCTATCTATTTTACGATTTATCAACGACTGCTTCCACCTTTTTCTTTCTTTTCCCAGTTTTGATAATACATTTCGAATTGCATAAAAAAAATGTGGATGAAGGTGGATACGAAACTTTGAGGGGTGATTATTTAAGGTGTAAACTAGCCTAGAAAAATGGTTACAGACCGCAGCAAGCCAGAGCAAAACTTAAGTGGCAGTCAATGAGTGTATCAACTTATTTTTTGTCAAAAATCTTTCTTCCATCATCCAAAAAATGACTTTTATATTATTTTTTTTTGTGAAACCAAAAATAGCACCGTTTAACTGGATCAACCTTATCAACATTAACCGGACATTTCTCAGTTTTTCTATCTATTTTACGATTTATCAACGACTTCTTCCACCTTTTTCTTTCTTTTCCCAGTTTTGATAATACATTTCGAATTGCATAAGAAAAATGTGGATGAAGGTGGATACGAAACTTTGAGGGGTGATTATCTAAGGTGTAAACTAGCCTACAAATATGGTTACAGACCGCAGCAAGCCAGAGCAAAACTTATATGGCAGTCAATGGGCGAATCAACTTATTTTTTGTCAAAAAATCTTTCTTCCATCATCCAAAAAATGACTTTTATATAATTTTTTTGTGAACCGAAAAACAGCACCGTTTAGCTGCTGTCAACATGAACAAAAAGCAGCTCTTATATATTTTTTTCCTGCAACACTAGTCAGCTAAAATTCAGCATAGATAAACCTTAATTGTTGTAATTTCCAACGTTTTTTTATGCGAACTATTGATTCTACGATTCATGGGCACCTTACTTGGCACTCCTGTATGTGGAATATCTGAAGATGTACCTCCCAAGGGTTATGAACGGGGATAATATAGTTTTCAGGGGGTTTCGATATGGTCAAAGTCGGTTTTTTCCACTTTGGCCACACTGTGCGCCTGTCAGACAGTCACGATAGACGGTTAGGGCGCACGCGTTCGTCGCATAAAAAGCCCACACAAAAGTAATTTTACATGTGAGAAGCAAAATCGAAAACCGGTATTAATCGACAGATCAGATATAATGTGTTGAAGAAGACACTAATTCTAAAATACAGAAGCGAAGGGAAAACGATTTTTCACATAGATGAAACATGGCTCAAAGGAGGACATTCGGTTCAAAGCACGTGGCAGGATAAAACTATTCAAAGCTCTCGCCAAGCATTCATGGAAGGCTTGCCAATAGGCTTAAAAATGCATTCGGGCAAAGGACGTAGGCTAATAATAACGCACATATCGTGTGTGATAGGAGGTTTCTAAATAGTAGTTTTTAACATTCCAGTCAAAATTAACCGAAGATTATCATGATGGAATGACTACCGATATTTTTGAAGAATATTTTAGGAAAATGAGAAAATTTATTTCAAAAATTCTCTTATAGCTGCGCTGTCAGAGAAGCTGCTGTTAAGCTCTTGGAAGATAACAAAATACTAAAATGATTGAACGTTTCAAAGCGACATGCTAAATAACTTTAAGTATACTTTTAAAATACTTTATCAATGAAACTGTCTAAGAATGTATAATATAAGTATTGCGATTACCACCATATCATTGCGAATTAAATCCTATTGAGCACATTTATCGATAATAGTGATAATAATAGCAATACAAACCTACTTGAAAAGAAGAATGTGATAAAATACAAATTATTTTTATATTAGTTCTGGTCATTCTCAACCTCCCCTATTAGTTCTCTGCCTAATGTAAAATATGGGTTGAATGCATGTATAATAGGTAAAAACTACCTGAATGCGGTATAATTGAGGTTGCGTCCTGTCATACGTTTCTAAATATAATATAACGAAATATTACATATCTGCATATGAAAATAAACTTACGTCATTTTTAACCAAAACTGACGCCCCAAACATTTTATAACAAAAAAAAACAGATAATACCTAATAATTATGGTCCATGCTGAATCTGAAATTGGATTGTGGGAAATGGTTAAACAACCCAAGAAAACGTCACTACATAGCTGATATCCAACGGAATAATTTTAATCGTATCACTCTGCATTACATGAAAAAATTGTGTGTTAAAATTAACCTTGTTAGCTTGAAAGAACTAGCGCAAATAATCGTCCTGCAAGGAAAATAAAACTATGTTAGCAAATAAAAATTCACAAGCCACCACTGGATCCAAAGGACTGTAAATCGACAAGCTAATAGCTTTACAAGGCTATATTGCTTTGAAACTATTTCCTCATATCTGCGTAAATTTAATTAATCTTCATCAAAACTGAAACCTTATGTTGGGAGAACAACACAAGTGGTCAATTTGCAATTAAAAAATTAAGTAATTTGATAGCAGCCTCGTTTCATCGTCAACATTTGAATGCAGAACATTGGGAAAAGTTTGTAATATCCGTCATTGTTATCGGCAATATCTATTATAGTCTTTCTATTTTCCGTGTGATGAATTAGTTGCGGAAAAAATGGAAAAAATCATAATCCGATTAAGAGGTGCAGATGACTAGAGCAACATTCAAATTTTTACTTAATCAAGACACGTGCCAAAGAAGTTATAATTATTGGTCTTTACCTAAATATTCTGGCTGAAAAATAATATTTGAGTTTCCAATAATTATAATTCTGGATAATATTATTTACAATATTTGTATCATTTACAACGACATTAGTTAGAAGCAATCTAAGTGTACGTGTAAAAAGTTAATAGATGCTTAATAGATATGTACGTTGATGCGGACATGGAAAACACTGAGTAGGCAATGTCTGATCACGGATATTGTTTTCTCTCATTAAATGCTGAAAATTAAACCGGAATATCGTTGTCAAAGCTTTGGTTGTATGAACAAGGATATTGTTGAGTATTAAATACAAGGGTCTAGATTATCAATACTTAAATAAAGCAACATGAAAATTTACTGCCATGCTAGTATTAAATATTCGTCTCCGTATACCTGAAAATGAGTCTTGAAATAGAATTATTAGTGTACGAAAGATGCAGCACTTTCGCAGCATTATTTTTCACTTGAGTTGTAATGAACGCCGATTATACCCTTTTATGTACTTACTGAGTTTCCGGCCTTTTCTTCAACTCCTGTTCATGTTCTAAAACCAGGTTCGCAGTACCAGTGTGTTGACACCCTATTTTGATGAAAATAATTTATCTAGACACCATGGGCAACAACCCCTATTTCTTCACACCTTAGTTATAATGAAATGAGCGTAGGCCAAATCACTTTCCGTTTTAAAATAATAATTGAGATTTTGAATTTAAGGACGCACACAGTTTAAAGGGAGCATTTTATATTAAATCAGTGGTTGACTCAAATATGTTCAGGTAATTTCTGTTATGACTTAGTTATTTAAAAATTCACCAGACAAATAAAACATGACATAATAAGAAGAAGCTAATTAGCATTATTGGCACTTATCCCGATATGATTTACTTTGCATCAAATTCAACCCCGAGCTTAAATACTATCTGGTAAAACGGTAAGATAAATTCTACATGTCCTAATAAATGAAATACATGTTGGCACTATCACTGAGTGTTAATGAGAACTTCAGATAAATATCATTAATTCACATCGTTTATGTTTCTAAAAATACAGGTACTCTAATCATTACGGATTACAGCTAAACTTACTCTCTAGGTCTTAATGCTAATCCGTACCCTGCAATCCAAGCCTTCCTAGATTTTTGTAAACCTTCTTTCACGACGGGTGACGAATTTTGAACAGCGTTTCATGTAGTACTTTTGTGAGCCCCCACGGGTCTTTGGTACTCAGAGATACTTTTCACGAATTGGTCAATAGTATTTAACCATATAGAGGCCAGACGCTAGTGACGAAATGGGACTGACACATGGCCGTTACGGCAAACTAGGGCTACTTTGACTTTGAGGGTTACTTTGACACTTTTTGGGGCTACTTTGACAACGTCCCTCGTAGAAGTGAGAAGGCCGGAAATTTTAAGGTTATGTTAATGTAAATAGTGGTAGGCCAATGTGTAAGCATTGCGCCGTGTTTTGAGGTGTTATTGTGCGATAAATATTTGAAAACATTGTGTAAAAATGGTTAGAACCTATAAAAAGAAACTGGGTGCCCGTGGATACAAAAATTATACAGAAGAAGACTTAAAAAGAGCCGTGTGTGAGGTTAAAAGCGGTACTTTATCAACCAGTGCGGCCGCTAAAAAATATAAAATAAACAGAACGACGTTAATGTACAAAGTTCCTGGGTGTCATGAAAATAATCCTGGGCATCCAACCGTTTTATCAAGAGTCGAAGAGAAACTGATAGCAGAAACACTGGGAACTTATAGTGATTGGGGATTTCCGATGACAAAGGCAGATATACGATATGTGATCGAGAAGTTTATGAATAAGCAAGGTAAAGTTTATGAATAACAATAGGAAAATAATGTGCCGGGTATTGATTTCGTAAACTCGTTTGCCATTAGAAATGGACTTTCCGTTCGTCTAACTACAAATATTAAGACGCAGAGAGCATCGGTAGGGAAAACTGAGCTCACCGAGTTTTATGAAAATATTCATGAAGTTCTAGCCACTACAAAACCTCATAAGATTTATAATTATGATGAGACGAACATTACGGATGGTCCAGGGTCGCTTAAAGTTCTTGTGCCACGAGGAAGAAAACGGGTGGAGCGAGTGAGGAAGCATTCAAGAACATCTATTAGCGTCATGTTTTGCGGAACTGCCTCAGGGGATTTACTGCCGTCTATGGTTGTTTATAAGTCAAAAAATCTATATGAAAATCATACCAAAGGAGGGCCAGTGGGTTCTATATATAATCACAGCGAATCTGGATGGTTCGATACGAATTTATTTGAACAGTGGTTTTTAAGATATTGCTACCGCATGTTAATGTCAATCGAGAAGAAAATGAAACGGTCGTTGTGTTGGGTGACAATTTGGCACCCCATTTTTCCCCAGAAGTTGTGAGAACATGAATTGAAAACAACATTTATTTCAGTGCCTCCACACACTTGCTCCAGCCATTGGACGTTGGAGTTTTTCGTCTCATCAAGGAGCAGTGGCGAAAAGTTTTGGGTAGATGGAGACAAGAATCCAAGCGTCGAGGAACGGTTCCCAATGAACGATTTCCCAAGCTCCTGCTAAGACTATGAGCTTCTATAACACCAAATATAAAATCCAATCTCCAGGGTGCTTTTAGAGGAACTGGCCTGTGTCCATTTGACCCAAACTAGGGGCTTTGATGAAGATAGATTGCGCCATAAAAGAGGCAAGAAATTGACTATAAAGCCAGGAACTCGTATTTCACTAGACAATTCCAAGAATCATACTGAGGTGGATGCTTTAGATCAGGGTACTTCTAGTACAGCTCGTTCTATAAGTTCGATGGATTCTTTAGATGACGACCTCTCATCAATTTGGTTTCAGATATATCATCTAAGCATCAAAACAATGAGCGAGAAGAGTTAGGACAAGACGAAAACCTCTGTTCGATCTGTCTCTGTGATTTCCGAAACTATGTTGGAAAGGATTGGATTTGCTGCGTCAATTGCGAGAAGTGGGTTTTCTGTAATTGTAACAAGGGCACAAAGAATCCTCGGTTTGAATGTCCAAGGTGTGAGGACGATGAATGAAGATGTAAACTTTTATTCAAAGAATATTATTTTTGTTTTTGTTAGCTGCCGCTTTACTCACATTATTATCACCTTTACTAAATAAAGTTTAGCTTGAAGAGTATCTGTGTTTTTTATTCAAAATACTATAAAATAAAAAAAATATTATTTTTTGGGTGTCAAACTAGCCCCCGATTGATACTAATTTGACCTACAATACAAAACAGCGCCATCTCAAAATAGCCCCGAGCATGGGGCTACTTTGACACCAAAAAAAATATATATTTTTTTATATCAAGGAGTGCTTTTATAAAGCTGTTGCCTGCAGGCAATATGGTAAAGGCACCTATTGGCTCAATCAAACAATGATTTGTTGACTCAGATAATTAACAAAAAATTTACAAAAAAAAACTCTCTAAAGTATGTCAAAGTAGCCCCAGTTTACGGCACAGGTCGCTTTCCGCTAGTTACGGAGAAACTGACTGCACACATTTCTTTTCGGTACGATGCAGTTCCAATTTTTTAAGCTGATGGTTGGTAAGTCAATGGGCAAGTTTCTTACAAGCTCACGGATAGTTCGCATCAGCTTCATCATTTTATTCTATCTTATTCAATGAATTTCTCAATATGCATTTCGTCATATAATCCAATAAAACTAGCCTCATTTGTCACTTCAAAGATATCGCACTGTCGACCCGAGCCGAACGCGGAGCGATAATCTCCCGGCCTGTCTCGTTCGAAACATTACAGCAAATTTTCCTGAGGCTATTAGATCCAAATCTTGCTCGAATACGAGTGTCAAACCGTCTTAATGCAGATATTAATTCATTCGGGCATATTCGCGATTGCAAGTAAGTATCAAGCATAATCGTGCTGCGTTATCATATTACCTACATCATATGTCGAGACTCTTGCGTCAGGTTATTGTCAAAGACCGGGGTTTCGAAGGTATATTATCAAAATGAAATCCGAATTTATTCGTTCGAATTCAAACGGCTGTTTAAAACTAAATTGCTGGAACTTTGTAACGCATTCTCAAGAAATATCAAATATATTTTAACGCTGTTTGAAGCGTTTAAAAAAATAAACTTCCAAGGGACATCATTTCTCTCCAAAAATATTTTACTATATTTTTATTTTTTAGAACACTGGACGGAATGTAAAAAATAACTTCAGAGGTTTTTGAATATATGTCGTAGTTTTACAGATATTATTGTTTAATAGAGAAACGACACTTTCTTATTTCACAGTGTATTTGTCTTGCAGCTACTGGAAAAATTGTTTTCAACTTATTCTTAGTTTCAAATTTTTAGGTTTTTTTACAAGCTTTCATACAAACTCGCTAATATACGCGAATATATTCAATTGTTCATATAAATCAAGCTAATTTTAAGATACAAGGTTGTGTATTAATAAGCTCATAAGTCCGTAGGCCTTTTATTTTATAGGCAGACTTCGCAGAAGTGGATATCATAATTTTCATTAGTGCACATTAGGAAAATATATCTTGATATATCGGGCATCCTAAAAAATGTTATTAGCCAGCCTCTAGCCTCTCAATAAATAATAAAACCGTAAGAGATCACAATATGCTGTACTTAGGATACTGTCGGGGGAACAACCGGCAACACAACGAAGAGCGGAGATAATACGCCTTAGTTTTCCAGCAAGCACATCAATATGCGAGCGCCACTGAAGAAGAAGATCCAACTTAACTCCCAGAAACTTAACCGATATTTCATTTGATATTTTAGTTTGTCTCAAAGTAGAAACTACTTTACTTGTTTTATCTGCATTAAGATGTAATTAGGTCATGTTAAACCATTCTTGAACCTCACTCTGTAAAACAGTCATCCTCAACTGCACTTAAGATGGCAGTGAATTTGACATTTTGAGTGAGAAGTAGAGAACTGCTTCAAATTAGCCCACAGCAGACACACTGGTCATAGTCGGCTAAGTTGCCACATAAAGAAGATAGGGCTTTCCGAAGAAACGGAATACCGCTTGTGCTTGGAGGACGACGAAACAATGGAACATGTTTGGAACAGTGTTTGGAAATTGTAAAATGACACTTATAGATTTGAAAACTATCCACCCCAAAAAGCCAGTCGATTTCATGAAAAGGATCGAACCGTGAAACCCCAGAGGTGAACCACAATAGACCAGGGGTCGCAGTGAACGAAATACGAATACTATGCACTCTCAAGAACATCAGCCGCACATGCAGCCATTGTGGCGTCAGCAAAAATGATGATTTTACCTGTTGGTTCTATTAATGGCAGATCATTTATCGCCCCTGCTCACTTCTATTATGTTTCCATGCAGAAGAAAACATCTTTACGTAATAGCCCCATTAGCTTAACCTGCTTCCTTCTTATTCGCCCTGTGCGTTAGGGTAGTGGGAGAAATGACGAACGATCGTGCGCGCGAGTCGGAGAAATTTGAAACTTTCTTCAGCTTAGTAGCTTGTATAGTTACAAATATACACGTGGAGTACATCGAAAAAGGGTCTAGTGTCATATAAGCACTGTCGATTTTAAAGATTTTTTGGGTTCAATGGAAAGATTACATCAAATAGAACACATTAATGCAAAAAAATTTGCGGAGGAAGCACTTTTGACGCCAAAAATTGAAAAGAAATTTCAGAAATGAGGCTGTTTAGTGACATTTAAATGCGAAAACTCTCCCAATATGACGTTAATGATGACAATTTACTTGCAATGTTGTCAGACTTGGCTAACATTCTTGATTTTCAAGCAAGCAAATTGACAAGTCTAGGACATGTTTCATAAAGTAGAATAACAACTTGTCAAAGTAACTAAAAAAGCGCACACCGCGCGCTTGTTCCTTATATGCCTCAGACTAACCAAAAGGGCTCCCATTTAACGTTAACTAACCTAAACTAATCAAAACTAATTCAGACTAATGCAAAATAACCCGAGCTAACCAAAACTAGTCCAGACTAACGTAAACTAACTCAAGCTAACCCAGATTTACCAAAAGTAACCCATACTAAGCAAAACTAACCCTGGCTGTTTAGCCATACATGTATAGGTATATAAGTACTAAAAATTTACTCACAGTACACTGTCGACTCAATTTGTTAATTTCCCAGTAAATGCCCTAGATCAAGTATATTTGTCATAAAATGAAATAATTTTAAAAAACCACCGCGCTACGCACGCTTGTCGTAAATCAGCCACAGCTAACCCAAAAAAACCAACACTAACCCAAACTAGCCGGCACTAACCCAAACTAACCAAAACCAACCCAGACTAATACAAACTAACCAAGACTAACACAGGCTAACCATAATTAACCAAAGTAAAGAGACAAGCACGCTTCGCTATTCCAATCTACGCAAAACCAACCGAGCCTAACCGAAACTAATCCATACTAATGAAAACTAACCCAAAACAACAAAAACTAACTCAAACTAATCGAAGCTAACCCAGACTAACCAAAAGAAACCCATACTAACCAAAACTAACCCAGACTAACCCTAATTAACCAAAGTAAAAACACAAGTGCGCTACTCGCGCTTTTCACTTCCCTATCTCAAAACAAGCAAATCCAACCCAGGCTGACCAAAGCCAACCCATACTAACCAAAGCTAAACCAAACTAACCCTAATTAACCAAAGTAAAGAGACAAACGCGCTACGCACGCTTATTGCCTATTCCCTATCCCAAACTAAGCAAAACCAACCCAGACCCAAAACTAACACATACTAACCAAAACTAACCCAGACTAACCCTATGTAACCAAAGTATATTCCAAACTAACCAAGCCAACCCAGATTAACCAAAACTAACCCATACTCACTAAAACTAACCAAAACTAAAGAAAGCTAACCCAGACTAACCAAACCTAACCCATACTAACCGAGACTAACCCTAATTAACCAAAATAAAAACAAAAGCGTGCTACGCGACCTTTTCTCTTCGCTATCATAAACTAAGCAAAACCAACCCATATTAACACAAACTAACCTAAACTAACTAAAACTAACCCTAATTAACGTATTCCAGATTAAGCAAAAATAATCGAGACTAACATTGATTGGCCAAAGAAGCGCATTGAGGCGAGCGTGCTACGCGCTTGACCAACCACGCCCAACACAAAATCAAAATTAATTCAAAGTAACAAAACAAACGCACTACGCGCGATACTTTCTTAAACTAATCAAAATGATCTTTTAAATTTGTATCTATTTCAATAAACTAAATTAATTAGTTTATATGACTTATTATTAAAAGTGACCCACTTCTAGCGTAACATCTAATTCTAGTAAATAATATATTCGAATTATTGTTATTTTATTAAACAAAGCCATTAAGAATCATTATTTATAAGAAGTTTTCGTCCCACAGTACTTTTGAAACATATTCAACACGAGGCTGTTATATTTTAGAACTAAATAGAAATTACACTTGGTACCCGTACAATAACCAACTGAGTCGTGCTAAGCCACCCTATATAATCATGTTATAAGAAATAGTCATGTTGACGTTTATCTCATAAATATTATATTATGGTTTTAAAGTGCAAAAAAAAAATAGTTTTATTTGCAATTTGTATGAAAAGAAGCTTTATATTATGTTATTATTAACCTTCTGCGATCATACCTTAGGACAAAGTGTACTGGAATTGTGTTTATTAGGAAACAAATTATTATGTTAAATTTTTATTTTAATTTTCATTTTATTTTGAGAAAATGTGCTTCATCCGCAAATTTTTTTGCGTTAATGTGCCATTTAATGTAATCTTTCCATAGAACCCAAAAACTGCTTCAAAATCGACGGTGCTCATATGACACCAGAACCAACAAGGGTAAGTATCATAACCTGTGTGATATACCTATTTTCGAAGCCGGTTCTAATGATTAGTGCAATGGACAGCACTAATATTCCCGAAAAATATATTTAATAATTTAATTTCAGTTTGTCTATCAATTTCCAGATTGAAATATAAATTATTCTAAATCGTCTTCATTTATTCTAAAGTAATTTCAGTAAAACTTCATGAATCGAATTTTTAATCGTATCAATTTCACAATGCTATTTTTGTTATTGTGATATTCTCGTGTTTACGCTTTCATAACCTACGAAGTTTTGCTGAATACACACAAAATTCAATATCGAACTTGGCTTTTTTCAGTCGAATCGATAAATATTCTCATATATCAACGTATTATCTGCAGAACTAATTATATTGCACTAAAATCAAAAAATTTTCGTGAATTTTCAATCGTTTCCGATGTACCTGACGTGTTGCGTAGCCAAGAAATTCGCCACATTTTGTACCACCAGATGTCGCGTCGTGTAACGCACATAGCGAATAACGATGGAAAAGGTGATCGACAGGCAAGTCAAAAGAAAATTCCTTTCTAATGTTCAACTGCATGCAAAACAATTCGCATAACAAGCATCGAATCTATTACCAATGCTTTTACAAAATCTCGTCCGCGATATAGAGAAGGCACTGGCTGAAAAAGAATGAGCGCTGTGTGCATTTCTAGACATAGAGGGAGCATTTGACAATACCTCACATGAATCCATTCAGAGTGTTACAACTCGCAGATGACTGGATCCAACCACTACACAATGTATAAACTCCATGCTAACCAGCCGTGAAGTCACTGCGACCATTGGAGGAACAACCGTCGCAGTCAAAGTAATGCACATATGCATAGAATAGGAGGCCTAGACCAGTGCGCATAGAGTCACTTAGACAAAAAAACTGAAGTTAGGAAACCTGACTTCAGTAGAGGTGATTACGGAACCAACCGATACAATGGCAACAAAACTTCATTTTCATCGCTTCTTTGAAGTGATAATCGAAGACCGCAATACTACAGGAGAAAGACTAAAACAATTAGAGAGGGGACTACATGTCTGGTACACAGATGGATCAGAGATGAAAGAAGGACTAGAATCTAAAGTTTACGAACCTAGGTATCGAATCTATAGGAATCACTCTCACCATCTTTCGAGCAAAACTAAATGCTATATAGCCATCTCTGAATGCGTCACAAAATCTAAGAGGTGCAGAGATCTATATCCTATCAGAGAGTCAAGCAGCCTTAAAAACGCAAGCATCAAGCAGAATCAACTCTCGACCAATGTGGGATTTTCGGGTGGCTGCAGATCAACTGGCAAACAGAAACAGACTCACCCTAATGTGGGTAACAGGTCACGAGGGTGTAGAAGGCAACGAAGCCGCTGACCAGCTCGCACGGAAAAATTGGGACAATGGGCGGAAAGAGACACATTGGGCCAATGCAGATGGGCAGAGACTCATCTCTCACTTGTCTAACTACACAAAAATCTTCTCAAGCTATAAAAAAATCAGATAAAACTGGTCTTAGACCTTCTCACTGGAGTTGGCTCCTGAAGACATCACCTAAAGGAAATGGGGAAAATCACTGATGAACAATGCAGATTCGGCAATCTATGGCTGAAACGTCACAGTTTCACACAAAGGTTGAGGCATCTGGAAAATGCCCTTGTGGAGATCTACAAAAGCCCAGCCCTCGAAATATTCCGAGTTTCTCGAAAGAGATAGGAATTTTCGTGTAACATAGAAGCGTATACACAAAAGATTAATAAAATTGTGGTCGACGTTTTAAAGGGCAAGTCTTGCCGAGCGACCCCTTTACCATACCATACCATACCATACCATACCATACATAATAGAATATTATGAGGGACACAATCGAACGTCTTGCTCATGTCGCAGAACAAGACATTGCTAAACTCTACGTTATTAAAGGAGTCAAGTGATAAAGCGGCCAAGTCTAGGAATACCATAACAGTATTTCTCTCTTTCTTAAAACAATTGTTTTCAATTGAATTTCTAAACACGCACGAAAATATGGTAAATTATAGGTAGTGAAGACATAGATAATTTTCAGGTTTATTAGGATACACCTGTTTAAAAATAGGAATTACTTTGGCCGACTTAAGTACATTCGACAAGGCCTTTTCTGTGCGACATCGATTAATTAGCTTAGTAACAGTAATAATAATATCCTTAACTTGTTTATCCAGTTTCATATTTAGGGCAAAAACATGACTTCCTTAATTTTTGAAATTATCTATAATATCTCTGATTTTTATAAATAATAAGAAAAACAGAACAAAATTTCTGGTGCATTCAAATCAGTTAGAAATTGAAGTGGATAATTATAAGATAGAGACGTATTGATTTTTCTGCACTTACACTAAACCGTATACACAACTGTATACACCGCAGCAGTTGCTTTTGCTCTACAAAGCGCAAATAAGACCGTGCTTAGAATATTGCTCACACATCTGGAGTGCCGCACCAAAGCACACCCTAAAGCTGCTGGATTCCATTCAAAAAAGAGCTGTGCGTCTCGTCGGCGACTTGGAGTTGACCCGGAATCTGCATAGCGTCACCGCAGACATGTGGCTGAGATATTCCTGTTTTACAGTTACTTTCACGGCAGATGTTCCCAGGATTTGGCCCGCCTCATCCTGCCCCTGGCAACGCCTGACAGACAGTCACGACAGACTGCAAGAGCGCACCAATTTGTGGTACTACTGGAAACACCTAGAACATCGCTTTACAAAAACTCCTTTGTCTACCGCACTGCATCGCTGTAGAACTCACTCCCAGGACATCTGTTTTCCCGTAATTACAACCTACAACTATTCAAGAACTGTGTCAATCAACATCTTCGCACATACACCGCTCGTCGAGCGTCATAGGATCTCCCTTTAGTCTGTGTGCCACTGCCATAAAAAAATTGTAAAAATTAATATTTTATAAACGAAGTCGATAAATTGTGTATAGGTCGAAATTTTTAAACATAATTTTAGGAATGAGTTGATTGAACTGCAATATTTGTAATATAGGTATAAAACTGTTCGAAGACAGAACCGGCTTTATAAAAATAAATGATAAACAAATAAATTAAATAAACTTTTATACTATCAATATAGAAATAATAATTAAGAAATCATTTTGTAAGTTATAAAGACAGAACCGTCTTTGGAATATTGTAGAGACAACTATTGTATATGATTCTAAAACAAATATGTTCTAAAAAATATTCTTTCGCAATCTAGAGATAGAATCGTAGTATTATTCAGAGAATTTCATTCATCTGTCAAAACTGACATTCCAACAATAAACTGACATGTTTTAGTAATTAATGTAAACCAATCAGAATGTGATTACGTGATAGTCATACACTAGTGCACGATTATCGAATAATTGCACAGTACAGGGTGCCCCAGAAGTATCAACTAACCCAATAATAATAATAGAAATAAAATAATAAATAATAGAACAATAGGAACTAATTTTTATATTTTTATTTTTTAAATAAGCCTCACAAAGTTATAGAGATTTTATCAATTTATTAAAATTGTTACAATTGAACACACAGTTATTGTAATTGATGATCGGCCCGCCACCGCTTTGTCCAGATACTATGCTGCTGGTTCCACTGGCTGTGGAAGATTTAGAAGCTACTTCTTCTTTGTTTTCACCATTTTCCCTCAATTTTGTGACAAGGTTTTGATGAAACTGCTGATCCAGTTGCAAATAAGATTGTATAGAACTAATGTTACCATGGCCCGTTAATTTTGTCAGCTGATTTTCGTCGACTCCAGCTATCGCTAAGTTTGTCACTGTTGGGGCTCTATGCGAGTGGTTAGTAAACTTCAAATTTTTCACATCAAGACCAGCTTTTTTCGCTGACGCTGTAGTCCATTTTGAAATCTCGTTCCTCCCCACTGAACAATTCTTATACCATTGGCCAGAATATTCCCAATTGGGGTTTGGAGTAAGAACAAGGCGGTCGACTGTGATTTGGCAGCTTCTCTTTGAAATTAGTTTCTTGTATAATCTGTAACAAGAAATAAAATATTTAAAATAAATGCATTTCAAAAACCTTAAATTATAATTATTTGTATTCGTACTACAAGAGTGGAAATAACATGGAATACCTTCACGCATGTTCTCATTTACCATACAAGCGTAGCGAACTTGGCAATATCGCACGAGTAAAGTATTCCCATACATGTAATTTCAACGTTGTTTCTTTGGTTTATTCTTTTTTTTGGCACTTCAATAATCGAAATTGAAATATGACTAAACAGGAATATTCTACTATCAGATATAACTATTATAAAAGCAAAGCTGGAGAAAGAACCTACCTTACTAGACAGATATACTCATTTGCAGTATTTCTAATCAACCATTTGCTTCCTGTCAATTTGCGATCTCCTCCCTGACAGGTTTTTGAAATGACTGGATTATACTCGATCCTGCCACTTAATGATCCATCATTAAGTATTTCCTCACGGAAAACATTCCGTCGAGCAATTTGATGCTTCGCCTCCTCGAAATGCCAGCTCATATGACATTACATGAAATAGTTTTTTTCTGGAGACAATCTGGGGTGTTTTCATCATATAAATTGATTATTTTCAGGAGTTCTTGATAAGTAAAAGCCGCGAAACTGTTTTTTATTTTATCCGCATCGCTTTGTAAGCTACGTCGCAAAGCGTCTCTTGCGTCTCTTGCCTTCTTAAATGTTACATCATTAAAGGGGTCAATAGCCACACCAAACTCACTATTGCATTTTTCTTGAACCAATTTAGCTGTTACGTTCCACATAGTCTTAACCACATTTTCTTTGTAAAGTGATCCATCTTTCTTCCGCATGTTGTTCCCCCAATCTTGCAAAATTGAAGTGAGCTTCTCTTTTGATGTACACTTGTCCAGAGTATAATGTTTTTGAACAAGAAAGTCTTGAAATTGTCTCTAAATCGAAGCTTTAGACTTTTTGGTATTTTTTGGGGTAAGAATTTCAATGTTTTGATCAATCTCTTTGAGCGGTGCTACTCCAAATCGCGACATATTTTATGAAAAAGACGCTGGTGTTCAAAGTTCAAAAATTGTTTGTGTTTGTATCGCTGCATCTCTATTTCATGGAGACGTCCATGACAACGAGAGGTGGTTATTTAATTTTAACATTTTTTGTGACACTGACATTTCATACTTACGAGGGTATACAAAAATTAAAAATTTCGGTTCATGAAATTCTCTTATAAAATATAACTCGTGTAATGAAAATGTACCTATAATTTTCGACAAATCTTCACTCATGCAAGTTAAACTGAAAAATGCACTAGTGCGCTATGCGCACTCATGCAATTTTTCAACTTAACTTGCATTCGTGCATATTTTCCGAAAATTATCGGTAATTTTCATTGCACTTGTTATATTACTAATGATAATTTGTAAATTTAAGTCTCATTTTATTGTATGAATATACGCAGCACCAGTGGATGTCCATATTAGTCTCTCCAGCAGATTTTCACGTATGACACCCTAAAACAGATTAAGGGTGCGTGAAAACAAGCTGAGACGTAGACTGAAGTACACGCTAGAAAAGGGAGTTACAAAAGATCAGATTGTATCCAGAAAGTAACAAAGCCACTGATGATATTATGTATTGTATGTATAGCCTAAAAAAAAAAGGCTATGGTTATAGTAAGATGATGTGAGATGCGATATATCTTCTCGAATTGAGGCATTTCTTTGTAAAACGTAGGGGTCTTGGCAAACATTGGGAGCCAACGACAAGTGGAAGATAGAATATATGAATTACTAAAATGAATAAACTACAAGCCAAGTAAATATCGCCCTGTTCTAAATTTAAACCTGAACTTGGGAAATATTATATCAACATTCAAGACAAATTATAAACAACGCGAGCGGTCAACGTAAGCGATTATAAATCTTAAACGTGCAACAATCAGCACATTTTATTTTGACGCAAACGAACTGTCACTTCGACAGACTTTGTTTCTCACCTAAACCAGTTCCTTGCAAGCACATAGGTGCGTAAGGTACTTAACCTGGAACCAACCTTATTTCCTACCTAAATCAGAGTTTCTCAGCACAGATGTGCGTGGACTTGGGGTTACCCACCTAAATTAGTAAAAGTCGAATCTACGATAAATTTGTCAGAGTCCTAAAAAATAATTTCAAAGTGGAATCTGTCAAGTAGTTAGAGTGGAGTGTAAACTTTGAGTGGAATTAAGTCAAAGCAAACCATAAATAAAACACAACACAACTCTTACACAAACTATATTAAAGAATAGTGTCCAAAGCCAAGCAATTCAAAAATATACTTCAATCGAAAAGACATGCGTACCTTAGTAATCGGGTACTGTGTAAATTTATCAAGTCTTTGACCAATATACATTGTTATTTTTTCTAACTGAAGCGCCTTTGTTATTATTTCTTCTCAGCTGACGTAGATCGACTTCAAAACTGAGCTACATAACCAGCACGCCATCCAAGGCGTGGCGTTATACACGTAGTGAAGGTAAAACTTGTCTCAGAACCTACTCTATTTGGTATACGTGACAATATTGATGAGGTAATTCACTTAATAGCTCTATATGGTCCCGCATCGATCTCAGGTTATCGTCCAACCAACTTAATACTATATCTCTAGGTATATGTTTTTGTTGGTTGGGACTAGATATATGCCTTGTTCGTATCGGGATTAGGCTCTAAGAATTACTAAAATACAGGTTTTCGGGGAAGCCAATGATTAAAAATATGTACAAGAAAATGCATATCCAACTAATTTTTAAAACAGAGCGGGATTGGTATCCTATCCACTAAAAAAGAATAATATATGTTATAAATCTGACATTTGTTCCTGGTGCTCGAGATGTAAATAGTTGAAACTTGCAATGCCAGTTTTCAACCATAAAGAATTTGGCTATTTTTTTTTTAGAAGTAAACAGATAGATCCTCAAAGAAAAATGGAACTGGATCAATCTTAATGAAAAAACTTTGTTTCTTAAATATCGATACTTGCTAACAATTTATCAACCCTCTGCGCATCATTTTAAAAGAAAATAAATATTTTTCCAATATCGAAATGTCGTATTATGCTCAAGTATAAAACTTTAAAATAAAACATAATGAAGTATTCCACAATTAATTGATCCGTACCGGCCAAAAAATGCCCTAATCTAGAATATGTTTAGAAAGCCAAATAAAGTACGATTTTGATTTCGCTCTGGTTGCTAGAAAGCCCGTTTTTTCTCGTGTATTTTTAGACCTAAAATAAGTCACAATTTTTCAATTGTTTATCACGAAGTTACAGGTGGTCTTGTGAGTGGATTTTAATGATTGACATATTCTGATTCATTAATTTATCACCTTCAAATGTTTTTCGATTTTTGAAGGTACCTCATTGTATTTACTGAAGTACTGCAATTTACGATAATATCGACGATTCCAAAGAATTTTCTTGCATAATTTTGTTAAAACTCGACTCCCGCAATCTCTTTTTTGTTTTTATTAAATTTTTTGTCGGAATTGGACGTATATATTTAGGGATATAAAAAAGTTACTACCCAATTGCGAACTTTACAAGCAACCGCGGCATTTTTATTGAATTGTTTTAATTGGCTCGTACATGTTCTCATTCACTCAAGTGTCACCTTTAGAATTTTTTGGATTTTTCGAACCAAATATTCTCAGTTATAAATTAAAAAATTATGCAATTCTCTTTCCACGATATCGTCTATTCGGGAAAGAATCTAAACCTCCTGTAATGCTAATCCACTTAAACTTCGACTCATGCGACATGGGCAGCAAAGAGATATTGCATAATGATAAATATAATTAACGATTGGTTGAATTTTTCTCGAAGGGCCACTACTTTGAACTTCCATTAGCCATTTTAATCGCTCGCTAAATTAATTAGTGTCTTGAATGTGCCAATATCAATATGACATTATTAGATGCGTGATATTCAGAAGACTGATTAATTGGGCAATGGCTAATAGGAGTTCAAAGTAGTAGCTCTGAATGGATTTGAATCGTATTAATTGATTAAAAATTCAAAATCTCGTTGGTCTATATGGCTTGGAAAAAAGTCTCGGTACTTTTCCATCAGTGCTTAAAAATACAAATAGGTACGTACGCATTTAACAAATAATAATTTATCAATTATTAAATATAAAAGTAATAAAAATCGATGTTATGAAACAGTTAAAGCTAAAATCGAAACAAATTGCTTGTTGGTTCACCCTGTGCCTGGCAAAGATCTCGGCATCTTTTCAGCATTCCCAACACAACTATGTTTAGAAAATGTTAGGAAATTTCTTCTCATGATTCCAAAATCACCTGGGTAAGTTCTGTGGTTGGGGCTCTCGCTGGCTCAGAATTCTTTTGGAGTGAATCTTTTAGCCGTGATGTTCCTATTTTACAGATACTTTCACGGCAGATGTTCCCAGGATTTGGCCCGCCTCATCCCGCCCCTTGCAATGCCTGTCAGACAGTCACGATAGACGGCAAGAGCGCACCAGTTCGTCGTACAACTGGAAACACCTACAACATCGCTTTACAAGAGCTCCTTTTTCTGGCGCACTGCATCACTGTGGAACTCACTCTCAGGACATCTGTTTCCCCGCTAATTACAACCTGCAACTATTCAAGATCCGTGCCAAATCAACATCTTCGCACACACACCGCTCGTCGAGCGCCATAGGATCTCCCTTTAGTGCGTGTGCAACTGTCATAAAAAAAATTACATTAGCGATATCAATTTACCGTCAACATAAAGCTACAGCGTAAAATCTGATAATGGGAAAAATTGTGTGGCAAAATAAGTATCTAGCAGTTTCTGAAGATTTTCCGAAATTCGAAGGATATGCAGCACTTCCCAGTTGTTATAGATGAGCTGTAAGACTCTATAAAATTCTTCAGTTTCATTTTTACGGATGAAATATTAACTTACATAACTGAATAGTCAAACTTCTTCGGGTCTCATAAACCACCCAATCTATCTAAGGAAGAAATTCGCGTTTTTTGTGGCATTTCTATACATATGTCAATTACTCAACTATCATCTACCAACTCACATTGGAATCCTTCGCAGGGAAATCCTAACAGCTCTCGAGCAATGATATGCAATAGATTTCAATAGTAACAACGTGCCATTTTGACACGGACACCAGGGTATGACAAACTTTGCAAGATTCGTCCATTTTTACGCAAAATCCGTGAAAGGCTTTTTTGATTTCTAAGGAGGACGACTTGGCTGTGGATGAACAAATAATCCAACACTCGACTCTAAAATTATATAATCTCATGAAGCCTCGTAAATGGGGATATAAATTTTTGTGTGAAGTGGAGTGTCAGGTTTTTCTTAAGACAATGATTTTTATTGTAAAACTCCACTCTTGAAGATCATCAGCCAGACCTAGCAGCAAGCAGCAGTTTTGTAGTAAAACTTTCTGAAACCTGGACGTATCTGTTATCAGTTGGTATGATAATTAGATTGTGAACACAATTTCCACATATTCTGGAAGCCAACCTACCAGCGAGTTAAGAGATTTTGCAATAAAAAAAATAAGAACTACATAGTTATCTCCCACCCACAATGTATTGCTGTGTATAATGACATATATGGGATGTGTCAATCTTTTAGATTGTTGGGCTACTACAGAATTCAAATTTGATAAAAAAATGGTATTTGAGGGTATTTTTCCTTTTTGTTGATATGATTTTTCTAAATAGATAAGAAACACTCTGAAGGTGCCGCTTGAACAATGATGAGTTATTCTTAACTTGTTTTAGAATTCAAACTAGTTCTTCCAGAAGTATTCACGAGAGTTTATGCTCTAAAAAGGAAAATGGGAAGATCGAGCACATGCTTGCAACCTAAGCTAGATTTAAAAAAGGGAAAATATATATATTCACAGATGCCAGCTTAAGAGTTCACAACCGAACACTTGAATCACTTGACGGTAATAAATGAGGAATGGCAAGAGAAATTCTCAAATATCTTGTGCTTATTATATGGTATTATTATGCTTAAGTAAAAATCAGGCAGTAAGGGATTAATTAAATCAATTTAGTGGAATCGTCGATATTATGGGAAATTGCAGTACTGCGGAAAAATAAGAATATCTCATTAAAAAGATGAGATTACTTTAAAATTCCAACAACGTCTTGAGTTAATAACTTGGTGAAGGAGAACACATATCGATTATCAAAATTGACTTAAAAAATTAGCTATAACATCACGATAAACTTGGGTAAAAATACCCTAAAAATGAAGGTAAACTTGATATCCATTCTACTTAAAAAGATAGTTCAAAATGACGTAAAGCCGTTATTTTAAAAATCACATTATTATTGCCCCAGAGGCGATTCGAAAAAAATCAGGGAGGGCGACTTTCCATCCACAGTCTATTTTTATGGATCAATAAATTGATTAACATTATAATAATATCAAGGGGCAAAAATGTTTTACAAGAAAATGGAAATAAATAAATTTTAACTAAATATTCCTTATGGTTTTAGAAGTTTTGTGCTTTAAAACAGCTAATAACTACTTGCCTATACAACAAAAATAAATCGTGCTTCTGAATCAATTTCTCCCTTCTTATGGCATTTTCCTGTACCCTATTTACACACCGTTTTTGTCAAAATGAAACAATTAATAACGTAACAAATTTGCGTAATAAAGATTACCGCCAAGTGTTGTATATTAGAGTTTCCCCATTATATCCATAGTATCGCGCAGGTGTCCTTTAAGAACTCTCAATCCCTTTCTCGTGAATCGGTTGTTTGGGTAATGAAGTTTGGAAAGTTTAGTCTCCCTAAAATCCCAGAGGATTTTCGGGTCAGGAGAGGCGATAGCTCACAAGAAATTGTTAAACTGCTTGCGCCAATCAAAGGAAGTATCTAGAGAAAGCAGTTATGCAGGACTTGAGAAATCGAAAATGATATCAAAGGGATAATCTTCTAAACGTGTTCAACTGATACAAAATAAAAGGCAAGCAATAAAACATATTTTGGTATATCTTTTATTGCCATCTCAGTTTCTGAAACAGTTTTTAATACTACTGCTTAAAGATAAAAGTGGTATAATTTATTTGATATACGTATCAATGCTACAATACGAAACTAAACAATCTGACTATCCTTACATTATTGCGCGAAGATAATTTTCTTATTTCTGTAGAATTTGAATATTCGAAAAACAATAAGTGGAATGAAAACTTTTAATTTTATAAAATAATGATGAATCCTCAAGATTCTCTATAAGTATTAATATATGAAATGAAAGCTACATACACATGAAGAAGCGAGGCTACTGTCGTGAATAAATAACTTTCATCATGTGCTTCTACTATGTAGCTTTAAGTCATCTTCATCAATAGAACTAGCTCATTAAGTTCACTGCTAGAGAAAAGTTTACCTCCATAGCTGATACCTTTGTCTATCTTGAACCATCTGGATCCAATTCTCTGCTTCTATACTATTTATATCGTAGGCGACACTACAATTTTCTATGGTCTTGATGCATTTGTCATTTTCACCAAATGTGTACTCCAGTTCCAGTGTAGGGGCAGGATAGACTAGACCGTATCTCGCATTTTCCTTTCATTGTCGTATAGTCTGCTTTGGATTTCCATCTCTGGTGTTGGCTTCTTTATTTTTGGTTGAAAGATTTGTATTTTGTTTATCTTATTTTAGTTACTGATAGAATATCCTCCCCGTTTCTTTCAACACAATGAGATGTTACACCAAAAAATATATCTGAAGTTATCGAAAGCCTCCCAGCCTAGACATAGTCTTTGCCAATATTCCACAAAGTCATGTGTTTGGTTATCTTGCCCGATAAAGATCTTGTGCCCGAAGTATTTGTGTGCAGATATGCGTATTGGCTGATCTGATTTTTGTTTATTTCAAAGGAATCCCTCAGAACGTGGATTTTAGTTTTTAGTTTCAGATTTATTTCTAGTGGAATGGTTTCCGCAACTTCATGCAACTTCTCTAGGAGAATCTGTGCCTGCATATGTTTTGCTATCAAAATTATGTCATCTGCAAAGGATATGCGATTATGATATCTTTATCAATAGTAATGTCTATGGATGTTCAATCAATATTATTGATCATATTTTATAACATGTTTAAGAGAGAGTGTGCCATTGTGTCTTATTCCTTTTATGTAATTATTATAATTTATTACTACATAGTATGGAGAGGCAATTCGGCTCTTGGCTGGTACTTCTAGTAGATTTTGCTGGTGTACTAGATCAAAGGAATTTTTGAAATTTCAGCAGCAGACATTTGAAATATTTCATGCACTTTAATTAGGAGGTTTAATGCAGAAATATGTTTGTTCTGAATCCTAGAAATAAAAAATTCAAAATTATTTATAAGCTGCCTTAGTATTTATAACAGGTTAAATGCCATGGCGGACACCGGCGTCCGACTCCATGAGACCTATCTGGGCCAAGCCGGACACCGGTGTCCGCCTGGCTTTATAATCTTTATCGATTCTGCTCGGCCAAATGGACACGTTTTTATGCAGTTTAACATGGTGTCGCCATGGCCCTGTATCAATAAATGCTGATATCAGGCTTCTTTATATTTACACTATCAAGTTAGATATTCTTTTTTATTAATTTATATGTTTAAAAAACATAAGCAGTTGAATTACAGTGTAAAAACATGATTGAACGAGCCTAAGAGATAACAAATTTGCTTATTTATATATGAAAAAAAAAATTGTCAAAATATATAGATAGTTCTGCACAATTGGCGTTTTCTGTGAAATAAGTTGAAACATTCAAGTGAGAACCTAGGATTTCCTTCGCACTGAACGAAGTTATACCTTTTTCACTTTATTCTTGTCAATCCATCCTGTTTTTTTTTGTAGCACCCTTTACAATATTTCCTATTTTCTCGTGCAATTCAATTTTTCGAGCTTATGAACTGTCAAGCTCATTCTTAGAAGATTAATAGTTTCGAAACCCTTTCCAAAACTTCAGTAATCCCTCTATAATTGAATATCGAAAGTCTGTAATAGAGATGCTGCTCTGTTCTACTTCCTTGAAGATAAAGTGAGTTAACAACTGAAGTACCTAGTAATAGTTCTATTGCGACCTTTTTGTACCGTATCCGCTGGTTCAGAACATCCTTGTCAGGCCATATCGGACACCGGTGACCGCTCCCAATTTTCACAGGCCAGAGCGGACGCCGGTGTCCGCTGATTTTTTTTTCTACTTCTCGAGAACTGATGCCCAATGGTGCCGATTAGAAGAAAAAAATATGTTTTTCCCAGGGGGGTGGTTCACTAAAATATCCTTGGCGCTTAACCTAATAATTTACAAACATGATCAAGAATGCTTATCTGCCTATAGCTTGCACGGATTTTTTTCCTCCTTCTTTTGTAAAACCTGCTCTAGGAAGAAAACTTCAGGCTGTTTAGTTTTTTGTTATTCTTCATAAAAACATTCACACATCCTCTTTCTGCACAACATAAAGTCGTTATGCACAAAAAGGGCATGGCAATTTCCCATTATTTCTTCTAAAAGGTATTTGTCAAATGGAACTCCATGAATCACAATTTGATCGTCGCTTGGCGCTATTAATTTTCAATGATTTCCTACTCAGTTATTTTCAGGATATCCTCGGATCCTTGTTGTAGAACTTTCGAAGCGTTAATACGTATTGCTTTACCATCCGACCTCTATGCAATGTTTAAAGAACATTAAAATAATCTATTTTGTTTATTAAGGTTGTGCTTGATCTTGTATATTTCCTTGCTTCCAAGGCATTATGTTTTCTATTTAATACTGACAGTTTAGTTCTCGTCTACGACAGACTTTACCTCTTTATTGTTCTCTTGTCTTCGACGCCTTCTTTTCCCCCTAAATTTATTTATATGATAGAGAGCGGAATTTTTCAAAGGTACAGAAGAACAAAGTTTCTGATGCATTTGTTTAATTCACCTGATGTACACAGGTGAAGTAGTAGCCAATAATTACTATTGTATAGTACTGTCTATCCCCGATAAACTTAGTAAGTTTGGAGTAGATGGCGCCGGCTGCAACACACTACTGGTTGTACAGGGTGATCCCCTATAATGTCGCCCCCGTTTAATTTTTTTATTTTAAGTGTCCCAAAAAAATTAAAAGTATGGTTATGTAGGTACTGAAAGTACTTTTTTTCTCCGTATAAGAAATATTGGAAAAATGATCAGTATACAGGGAAAAACGAAAAGTTATTTTTTTTCAATGGATTACCGTATATATTAATTTATTTTTCGATTCCTCGTAAAATTCTAAGCATATTTTATGTATGATGTTATACCTCTAGAGTCAGTAGTTTCACAGCTATAAACGGTTGAAAATCGATACTTTGGCTACTTTTCACCTTGGTAGAAAGAAGGCCATTAAAATGGAGTAAAATGCATTTCACATTCCTGACTTAACTTTCCGAGAGCTATCTGATGGTGCTAACTGATGGAACTACCGATGTACCAGATTTGGACCCATGGTACCGCCTGCCAGTTAGTACCTTCAGATAGCTCTTGAAAAGTTAAGATAGGAATGTGAAATTCATTTTACTTCATCTCTAATGATCTTCTTGCTACCAAGGTGAAAAGTAGCCAAAGTACCGATTTTCAACTGTTTATAGCTGTGAAACTACTATCTCTAGAGGCATAACACCATACATAAAATATGCTTAGAATTGTACGAGGAATCGAAAAATAAATTCATATATGTATATGGTATTCCATTGAAAAAAAATTAACTTTTTGTTTTTCCCTGTATACTGATCATTTTTCAAATATTTTTTACACGCAGAAAAAAAAGTATTTTTCAGTACCTACATAACCATACTTTTAATTTTTTTGGGACACTTAAAATAAAAAAGTTAAAGGGGGGCGACATTATAGGGGATCACCCTGTACAACGTCTGTTGGTCAAAGAATTAATGAGTCTACACGATACCCGATTACTAAAACATGCATATCCTTTCGGTTGCGGTATGGTTTGAATTGTTTATAGGTCTTAGTTTCTGTATTATAATAAAGCTCTTTAAGAGCGGTGTTGTGTTTCAATCTATGGTTAGGATTGATTATATTTTATGAGATAATTATTTAAGGTTCTTAGTTTATCTTAATCTCACTTAACACTTTAAGGCGCTATAGCTATTTAACTTTAAAAATCACTTGACTGAACTTTGACAGATCTATCGTAGGTTCGAGTTTAGTACTCTTTAGGCGGGTATCCCCCAAGAAATACGTTCCTGTGGACTGCACTTCCCGAGTTGGATCTGAATATTAGGACATGGTTAGAACCCCTACTACGTCCATGTGGACTGCAGTAGGTGAGAAGCAAAAGCGTATCGGACTGATGGTCCGCTTGACTATTTATATCGGAAAACCTGCTGACCATTTTTACTTTAAGGTTCTTAATTGCCTGCGCTGTTCGCTCACGCTGTTCATAATTTATGTTGAATGTTTACATTATAATTTTCAAGGTCAAGTTCAAACTTAGGACCTGGTGATAATTAATTAGTAGTTTATATGTTTCTAGTAGTTCACAATATCATCCCTTCAAAGTTTGAACAAGACTTTTCTGAGATGGTCAGGATTTTGGTCCGTTTGAGCGCAATTTTGCTCTAAGTATGGGGAGTCCGGTAAAGGCTGTTACAGTAATTTTAACAATTCCGTAACATGTTTTTTGTTCTAAGTATACTTATCTTTATTTCTACTCTAATTAATAACAAGGCTTAAAATCACTTAACGACCCGGTATCGAATTTTTCAAGGTTGAATAACATAAGAATGTCAATCCTCCTACAGAAAGTACAGAAACTGTAATGGCTCGATATAATTACAGTACTCATTGTACTACCGAATTTTTATTTTGCTGCTGTTTTTGATTTTTATGCACAAATAATGGATGGCAGTACCCATCAGGTTCGTTTGCAATTAATTTTTCTTTTTATAGTTATTGAGTTAATTTAAAAGAAATTTTAATATTATGATTATTTTTATACAAACACAGCAATAACGAAACTTCTTTAAATATGTCAATTAATTTTAATTTGTAAATTTGCACATATAAAATTGAACAACACTCTTTCGTAAAGTGGAAAGTAGAAATGTTTGCGATTGTCTGAGCGTGAAACCCCCCTAAACGAGAGAATTGAGAAACGTACCATTCTCTTTAGTTTTGTTATTATGGATTTTAGCTTTATTTTATTTTTAATACATATCTAATATATTTAAAAGAAGAATAACATAACTGAGCTTACAATTCGTTTTACGGGAAATTTCCTATTGATTTGGATCAAACCAATTCGCATGTGGAATTTTATTAAATCTAATCTTAGCGGACTGTGATCGTAATTTATCTTTTAAATCATATTTGATAAAGTGATGCTTAAAACATTCGATAGACAAGCATTGTCCATCATATCTTATACCTAATATATTTTGTCCATACTCATTGTACAGGATATTCCAATAAGGACTGAACAGGGGCTTATTTTAACCTCTCATGTATTTTTGAAAAAAATCCAAAATAACCAATCGATGTAATTTTTCCTCTAGAATTCAAACAATTCACCAAAAAACATTTGAACCGAAAACAAAAGAATTACGCTATGGATAGTTTATTTTGATGTGTAACATCTTACTCGGGGTATGACCAACTTAAAGAGTACTGCATCCAAGGATTGAAATAAATAGCAAAATATATATACTGATCGCTCCTCGTATTAGTTTAGACCCCGGACCGTTCATCATTTAAATTTTGTCTGAGAAAGATAGCAAGTTCGGGCAGATGACATGGAAGAGACGAAGATAAAAGATATGGTTTGAAATGTGGACGAACCGGTTCGTCAATATATTATTATATTATATTCGCAATGTATTTGGATCCATAGGTTGATGTTATTCCTGGTGGCATTCGATTTTCATGCCGAATTTGTACAGCAAGTATTATTGAAGAATTTTAACTAATATTATAAATGCGAAAAATGCGAAAAGCTAATATTATAAATGCAATGTGTTTGTTTGTTTCTTAAGCTTTCACGCATAAACTACTCAATCGATCATCATGAAATTTTGTACAGATATTTTCAAGAGTATAGTAAAGGCCATGTGACACTTTTAGCTTTTACCCGCGGCGTCACTCGCGTTTATTATTACGGTTAGTTTTATCCCTATTTTCCAGGCGTAAACAACTTAACTGATCATCAATAAATTTTGTGCAGATAATTTCAAGAGTATTGTAAAGGACATAGGACACTTTTAGCTTTTACCAGCGGCCTCACTCGCGTTGATTATTACCGTTAGTTTTAATCTTATTTTCCAGGCGTAAAATACTTAACTGATCATCATTAAATTTTGTACAGATATTTTCAAGAGTATAGTAAAGGACATAGGACACTTTTAGCTTTTTTCCGCGGCTTAACTTGATTTTTACGGTTAGTTTTAATTCTGTTTTCTATTTTCTTGAGGTTATTTGTAAAAAGTTATTTTTCTTGATTTTGGGCATGCCTTGGGTTAGTTTTGTTTAGTTTTTGTTTGTTGCGCCCCTGTAGCGAGCGAAGCGAGCGGAGGATTATGCGTTGTAACGTGCTCAGTTTTCCTTTTGTATACAGTGACCAAATTTTCATGATTTAATTAGTTTAAGGGTGTTCTTGACGAAATGGTGAATAATGATTTTGTCAAGAATCGGCATCATGTTGGTTAGTGTCGATTCAAGTGTGAATATTTATTCGCGTAATGACCACTACCGCCCGGTGGATGAAGTGTTGAGAGTGAATTAGAGTTGTCTTTTCTCTGAAATTCAATATCTATAATGGTATTTATTCACGTATATTTCATTTTGGTTCGAATTGCTTGCTTTAATATCGACGTGTACTGATTTTCGAAATGAAGCGCTATTGGCGAGAATCTTTTGACAGCGCAGAAAATAAGATTTATTTTAACACGTTTCTTTTGATGAAAATAGGGGTTAAATGACTATGCCCTTTTGTCTGGTTCGAGCAAAAATTACGGTGGACACCAATGCACCAAAAGTCCGATTTGTTTGTTTTCAAAATCGTTTTAGATAAATTGTTAAATCTGACATATTATCACCATGTGATATGTGGCCGAACTTCTATTGGTCATTCGTATTTTTTGGTAGCGGTTATTTTGAAGGAAGTTCGTCTGCTTCCGGGAAATGTCGTGTAGGTCACTCTACGTTGGTTTGCCGTTTAGAGCAGTTTGGAGGTTGGAGGTATAAAATTTAGTTATCCTTTTATGGGATTTTCCAGTCGACCCAGTTATTAGAGTTTCTGGCCTTGCCTTTACGTTAGCTTTAATTAGTTTGCTGTTTGATGCCTGCAACTCGTTCCGTAACGGGCTTTAGTACTGCTTCTGTCAGAGGCCTTCCCTTCCATCTGTTGAGGCAGCCTGGTTATTCCAGCGTTAAGCAGCTGACAGAGCGTTTCACAGGGTTCTACCGACGGGTTCTGCTGACGGTTTTTTCCTTCTTGGCTACGCCTTACTAAGAGTCAAGTTTTCTACTGGTTTTTCTTGACTGTGCTATCTTCAACTATACGTAGAGTCCTTCCTTCTTCAGTTGAGGAATTAGCTGACTTCTTTATGCAGTTCCTCGTGCTCCACGAGTGAACAATTTCTTCTGGAGGGGCCTTCTTCGAACTGTGAGAACTCTATATAATCAGTTAATCAAAATCCCAGTTCAGGGTTACGTTCTGCTAACACTTCCGAGTACATTACGACATAATACTAACTAGTTACATTCCAGTGGCAATACGTTAGGAACAAATAACAGTGAAATTAAAAATAAGTCGTATCAGGAAGAATAAACAAAGGCAGACCAATGGTAAGACCCTCACCTGTTCAGAGAAATGTATATTACTTAAGTGAAAACTCTCGAAAATTATGAAAAAAAAAACTAAAAATTAAAGGTTTGGTATATATTAACCAGCAATGAAATATATATGGAAGATTATGTCACCACCCGCCTGTTTCAGAAATGATTTTTTTTTCTGCTTACTATATATCTAATTTTTGTATAGGGTCATAGACTTGCTTGGACTTCAGATAGATTGAGTGATTATCGGAATTAACTAAATGGCTAATAAATAGATCAAAAGTTTCAGCATTTACTTGGCCTTTATGTTCTAAATAATGAACTTTTTTTTATCTACCACGCTAAAGATATAACTATTATCCAATATTATCTATCTGTCCCCCGGAGGTTACATATATACCACTAAGTTCCTAAATCCATTATATAGCTGTCAAGTTGACAAATGGAAAAATAAATTAGATGTCACTAAATTAAATACTATAATTTATTTTGCCTCGGTAGAAAATCTGCACGTAGCGTGCCAAAAGCACTTCCTTTTCGCAAAATACATATTATAAACGGTCGCAATAATTGCTACTTGGTAAGACAAATTAAAATCAAGGACGCTATATTTGGGACCTAGTTTTTATGCATAACTTATAATAGAGATATGTTTAAACAAAAATTTTTCTACTGACGTTTCATTACAGCGACATTTTGATTATCATTTTAACTCTACTACGAAAGTGTTTTACGCTCTGCCTGCGGAAACAAAAACTAGAAACTGTGTGCGTAAAAAGAAATTTTAGGCGTGCATAAAGATACTTCTATGATTTATTTAAAATAAGTGGATACAATTTAACAAAATAAATTGTTATTAATGTTAACAATACTGTTATTAAATTAGACATTTGTACATTTGTAACTTATCGAAAACTAAAACTTTTTGATGCGAAAACTTTTTTAGGCGTTTTCAATATTATAGTAAATAAAACGATCATTGGTTTTTGGCGAATTATTCCCTCACATGTGCGACTCAAATTTTAAGAGATGATTTTTATGATGTGGCCATTTATAGCACGAGCGATAGCTAGGGCAATTAAGCATGCGAGTAGTATAAAAAATTGTTTAGCCATGAGCTATATACAATATTTTTTATTGCTATATAGAGCTTACGAAAAAATTAATAACATTGAAACAGGCCGACCCTAGGTATGCAAATTAAAAAAGAAAACTTCTAAAATAATAAAATTTCCCTACAAAATTAGAATACACTAGGTATTATAAAAGAGCTTTTAAAACGCACTATTTACGTGTAAACCTTTGAGAAACAGGTAGAGATGGTCGAGCCGGGCGCTGGGAATATGCGGCACACTTATCTACGTCTCTTTTTAATAGTTTCTTGTTGCGCCCACACATCAAATGGGGACTTTTTCATACAAAAAAGCCCGCAGCAAGAAGTAGAGAGGGGTCTTTCAAATCCACTTGTTTTGAGCTTGAGACTGGTTTCCCTTTCAAGTTTCTACATATTTTCAAAGTCACCCATTTTGGCTAAAGACTGGTCCGATTCCAGTCGCCAAAGTTTGAGACTGTGTTCGCAATCAAATTTCCACTTATTTTGACATCAACTCGCTTCAACTAGAGAAGTTTCTCACACACGTTGTAGATTTTCTCAATTATACGAGCCATTGAGCATCTCAGTAATTTTCCTGAGCCAAATGGAATTAAAAACAAATCCTTAAACTTCAGCTACAGGCGCAACTCGCAGGGGAGTCGGGACGGATTACTCACAAATAGGTAAATTCTTTGGTTTCACTTAAATTCTTTACGATCCAATATCTAGACATCATTTTTAGGGAGGGTACGAACTGTTAAATCTCGTACTTTAGTATGATCAGATTCTCGTAAATTACGCGATTTTGATTAGGTTACGGACGGGGAGGTGATTTGGATTAAAAATGAATAATTATAACTTTACATGTTGTTTAGTGAAGGCTTTTAAAGCACTACTTTGCTTTAAAACATGTACCTCTCAAAGTAAGCAAGATAGAGAGAAACACCGAAGAACAAAAAAGATAAGGAAAAGCTTATTTCACTCGATAATGGTAGTTGTAAGAAAATTTTGTTGGTCAGAAAATTCAAAAGGTGTTTTAAAATTAAGGGACAAATCCGCACTTCTTATTTTGATTTAAAAATTTATAAACATTACATTATACATGCATCCGGTACATGTCTTGGGATACCGAAGTAGTTAAGAAAATATTAACTCGACGGATTAAATGATTCAAAAGATATTAAGCCTCCAGCTGGACCCAAATTTCAGGTGCTACACTTTTTATGCACTCCTGTGTATATTGTATTTATTTCACCTTTAATTACGCCCAGTCCTTAAATAGCGTTCCATGAAAACAAACATACCAACGCGAATCATGTCTCACATTAGCAATTTGTATGTTGTGAGTCAAAAGACGATTAACGTTGTGTAGGATAAAGTATTTAATGATTAACCTAGATTATAAAAGTGACTGTGCAACTGGGTGCATAAAGTCAAATCATAGTTATTTATCAGACTAGTGAGTTATGGTACATGTATCGCCCAAGAAAGAGTCCAAGGAGCGCATAGACACCTTTCGTATACTTTGAGTATACTCCTAATTCTAATTCGTGCCAGTAAGATTTAAATGTACTGCGTTTTGTATTTTATAAGCCGTGTCTATTTTTATGAAATGATCTATATAGCAACCGCCGCGTCGGGGATCTCCGTCCCCACACCCCTTGAATCCACTTATATTTTCATCACTTGCATCAATAAGCCGGATTGCAAATGATTTGCGAAAACTGTGTCCGGAATACTTTTTTAGGTGATACACATTTTCGCGTATTAAATAAAAAGCAATTTTACATTTTGTCAGTGATTTGTCACATGAAAAATGTTTGCGAACACCATATGCTAGAATACTATATGATTTTATTCAACGCGTAGGCTTTAGATAATATTAAATTATTGTTTTAGACTACCAAAGAATGATAAAAAGTAATTTTTTCGTTAAGTATGCTATGTGTCTCGTAGTGACAAGTTGACAGAAACTTGTCATCTTTGCGGTTTAGTGATGCAATCAAATAATTTTGCACAATTATTATTATACATGTGCATATTCAATAAATACCTATCCACTTTCGTGTAATTTGACAAGGTGTGATAGAAACATATTTACTAGAGGTGTAGTCATGGATTATACTTAACTAAATAAACAATTGACGATTATAACTTAGCATCGAATATTAGTTGTGATTGTATAATGCTCCCAAGTTAATTCAGTTCAGTAAAAGAAAGGAAAGGATGCAAAAGATGATTTTGCGATGATACTTATTTCATTAACTTTTTCAGACTATTTCTAGCTTAGTTTAAAAAGATTTTGCGGAAAATTGTGAACTACTAAAAACATTTAAACTACTAATTAATTATCACCCTCCTCCTAAATTTGAACTTGACCTTGGAAAAAATTATGGAAACATTCAAGATAAATAAATGAAAACCATGCAGGGGAACAGCGCGGGCAGATATGAACCTTGAAGTACCAATGGTCAGCAGATTTTATGATATAAATAATTGTCAAGGGGACCATCAGTCTGACGGGCCTTTGTCTCTCACCTATTCCGCACTCATCTACTGCAGTTAGATATCATAATCTTTAAACACAAGTCAAAAAGTGCAGCTTACCGGAGCGTATTTCTTAGGGGATACCCGCTTAAAAAGTACAAAAGCCGAATCTACGATAGATCTGTGAAAATTATAAGTCAGGTAATTTTCAAAAGTTAAATAGTTACAGTGCCTGAAAGTGTTGAGTGAAATTAAGGTAAATTAAGAACTCTTGAATAATTATTTCATGAAAAAACCAAACCTAACCATAAATAAAAACGCAACACCGCTCTTAAAAAACTTTATTATAATACAGAAACCAAGACCTATAAACAATTCAAACCATACCTCAAACGAATGCGTGTTTTAGTAATCTGATATAATGTAAACTCATTCAGTCCTTGACGAATACATATTGTTATTGTTTTACCGAAGTGCCTTCTTTATTATCTCTTTTGACCTGACGTATATCGATCTCTAAACTGGGCTATATGGCCTGCACGCCATTCAAGGCGTGGCGTCACGGATAACTAGTCATGACATATTAACCTTACAAATGCTTGCATGTTCTCCACCTCCTCATAAAATAGAACCACCACAGAATACAGTGCTTTAATTTTATTAAATAAAGATGAATGTGTTGCTTCAACTTCTGTTAGTTTTAATAGTACCTGGGTACTTAACACCCCTCAATATCACACTATCCCGAAAGACCAGTAACTTTTACCAGTGATTAAATGATATATGACATTATTATTGTCATCTTGTCAAAGTCAATTTAAAGCTTGACAATCTGCAAGTACATTTTACTAATCATTTTAATTTTTAGATTTGCTCGTTCTTGGCAACGGGGGCAGACTTGTTCCTCGAAACGACGAACGAAGCCTATTTCCAGTTTCTTTAGGTTTCTCAGCTTCATTGGGGTCACTAGACTGGCACTTGTGCTGTTTACACCCAGGAGCCAGAGCAGGCGGCTCTATTTTATGAAGAGGTGAAGAACAGGCAAACATTTGTAAGGTAAACAGGAATCCTCCACAACAATATAGAACATATCTATAGTCATGACATATTACAAACTACATTTTATTGTTACGTATAGACCGTTTTTTAAACCATATCATTCACCGTGAACCGAATTGTAAACATCATATTAAAAATATGTTTGATGTGTAAACATCTTACGCGGCGATATGAGGGTAAATCTCGGGAAAATGGACGGAAGTGTGTATGGGAATGTGAATTCATAACCCATGCGCAGTGATTAGTGCGCAGATAATTCCGCGCTTCCTTGTAACACGTGTTATTTCTAACGCCAGAATATAGGCAACGAATTCCAAATAAGTGGTTGCCTATATTCAGGCGTCACGAAGACAAAATATACTCTTTGCGATGGGTACTCAAATATTTGCGAAGCATACAAAATACCAAGAGCTTTACACATCAGTGTCTCGAGTACTAGCAGATTCGTTAATTTTTTAGGGTAACTTCCTAAGTTTTATCAATAATTTTACACTGCCAATACTTGTAGACATACATGCGAGGTGTTTTTGTTTCAGCTACACCAACTGCACTTGGTGTACGTCAGTATAGTTCCACCAAATAATCGTGCAACAGCGAAAGAAAAGGCCATCTCACCGTTGTGATCGCAAAGTATTATTGCCTTCGTATAAAAAATGTTCTTGCGCATTTTTACATAATAATAATATGAGTAATAAGGCGTCTTATAAATAAGAGTTACTTCCGGCTAACACAGTAATTGCATCCTAATATATAATATAATATAAAGTCCAATGCTGAACGCTAAAGAGTTGGCAGTAGGCTTCTGGCCTCTCGCAAAATTAAAATAAATTTGCCACTTCCACTCTGTTAATCTTATAAAATCTTTCGATTTTTAACGAAGAAGTAATATTGTATATGAATCGTGCTTATTTCCACACCATCCCAATGGTAAAGTACTTGATCCACATATTTCTTTATCTTTACTCACGCAGCGACAATTTTCGAGCGTTACGAAAATTCATATCGCATGAGGGGAGTACGACGAGTGCGTCACAGGCGACAGGAGGGGAATACGCACAAGCTTGATTAGAAAACGGCCGGCAAAAGGGGAAATAGATGCGTAGCGCTGTCCATATAGCATCTCAGTATGTGCTAGTGCGAACGACCGGAAGGAATATTCACGGATCCTACTCAAACGGTATATAAGTACTGCGATGCTGCAATTGAAGCGGTCAGCTAAACGCAAGCAAATAAGAGATATGTTCTGTATCGCTTAGGTAATAGAATTATACGATGCTGACCTCCACGTAATCAATCTGAATGGCTGAAGCAGAGCCAGAGATATACGCTGTGAAAACAAGCGATACGGTACAGAGTGCGAATTCTGATATTATGAAATCGATTTTGCCAGTGCCGGTTCTTTGCCAGTTAACGAAATCTTGGCACAACTGTCGCCATCGTCCCAAGTGGATTATCAAGATGGATTTATCACATACAAAAGTTCCTCATCATTGATTTCGTGATTATGTTGAGGCCTTGTTCTTGAACTGCATTTTTTGCCTGGTCCATGTTGATCTTTGACAGGAAACAGCTGGTGACAAGAGGGGGAATACGCATACGCTTGATTGGGAAACGGCCGGCAGGAGGAGAAATAGAATGCGTAGCGCTGCTTATATACCATCTAAGTGTTAGTGAGAACGACCGGAAGGCATATTCACGGATCCTACTTAAACGGTATAGTAGTAATGCGGTGCTACGATTGATGTTCTGAAGGTCAGGGGGTGTTGCACCCTTTGCGCGGATCAGAATTACCTATGTGTTTACGATCCAATGAATTGCTTTCAACAGGTCTTATGGTTCAATGGTCAGACTTTGTGCTTGTGATACGGGTGGCTAACATGCGATTCAATTCGGTCGCAAAGCATGTTTGTTAAGGAATAAGTTTCACTTCTAGCAGACACTGACAACAACCCGAATTTACATTTGGCGCCCGCTCCGTAGTGACCCTGAATCTTCACAGTTGGTGTAGTAGAAGATAATAGAATTTGTTACACTGTCGGGTGTCAAATAGTAGTTATCGAAATATATTAATACTTTTCTTGGGTAAGCCAAGGGCGTATATAAGGGGGGGGGGCAGAGGGGGCCTTGGCTCCCCTTGGAAATTCACATAAATAATGTATAAACTAACAAAACTTAAATCCAGAGCATATTACAAATTATGGGAAAATAAAATTCGAATTTGCCCGAAAATTTATATATTATACGCCCTTGGGTAAGACCACTTTGGGCGATTTGGACAATAAGCCCTACAAATATTTAACGAATTATATATCCTACCGTGATTTCGTTTGCGCTTTATTTGTCAAAACATTAGACATTTTAGAGGAAATTGTTATAGAAACTTTTTAGTGGAAAATATTATGAGGAACAACTTTAAACCTATATAAATACTTTTACCTACCATGCACTGTCTCGTAGATATTCGGAAAAAAATAATTGGGGTAGAAACTATGTTATAAGGGAAGAAACACACACTTTAGGGGTGGGAACTTTTTAGTTTACTAATAGCCATTCTTAATATTTTACCAAATTTTAAAACTTTAAAGATTTTGTCCGATATATTACAATTTGAACTGTAATATTCCTGAATTAAAAGGCATCTGTTATCTGAACATCAGTAAATCTGCAATTTATAACAGGCCTATTAACAGATTATACATTTTATATTCATGACAAGGCTACAAAGCTATTAGTGGTAAGGACGTGACCAAAAACGGTGTTTGAATTTTCAAAGGATTGCAAAAGTCTTTAACAGAAACATTAATCGTGATTTAACAAGAATTTATAATTCCAACAGTGCGGGTTCTTGCGGGAATCCCTTTTTTCTGGACCAGATTTAATCAAGGGCATACTATAATAAAGATGTTAAGCTAAATTAGTATTCATTTAGACATTATTTCAATCAGTTCTCCAACATGGAACATAGATGACCATGAAGTAACTAAATCATCATCAATCAGCATTAATGTATGCAACTGCATGCTTGATTAAAACAAAATTTAGATATAAATTAATTTCAGCTCAGAGCCTAAGCAGTTCAGTTGCATAAACAAAGGCATCATTACCATACTCAATATTATCACTGTTCTGGTTATACTCGCTGACAACGTCTATGTTGTATCTCGATTGGTGTACTTAATATGCAGCTATCCTGAATTCGAACCATCAAACGCACCCACTCTGCAGATATTACGATAGGCTAATTAAGGTGGTGGTGATATTTGTCTTTTACCTCACTTGATTCAGTAATGAATAACAGTGCTTCGGTCTACATCCCATAGAATAAGCTTGCACTAGCCAAGTGTATTAACTTTAACCAAGCTGAAATCCTTAGAAAATATTATCCATTTTGGGGGCAAATCTACCTCGGGTTTTAAGCGCTAAAATTAAAATCTGAAAACGAAAGTATTAAATTAATAAAATTCTTATATACATTGCCACTTTAATCGCTTTAAGAGTTTTAAGACTCATGCAAAAATTAAGATTCCGAACTATTATGATTGTTCTAATGAATGTTTGAAAACATTTAAAGAACATGGCTATAGTCTATTTGGAAATGCTGCGAAGTTGTAAATTATTGTCCGATAGAATCTTAACAGACTTTCCATAGACGTTCCTTAAATCAAGATGTTAAAATGTTAAAAATATAACACTGTATGAAAATATCACGTAAATATGAAACTATTTATATCAAAATATTACTTATTATATAATATCATAATTTACCTGAATTACTTATTTTATCCACCTGCATATTTTGTATCTGATCATACCTGAATTGTTATTTATGATGTGCCTATTAGATATTTCCGGCTCTTAGCTTGTTCAGGTGTAGTATTTGTTGTAAGACGATCGAGACCGGTTGATACCGAAAACTGTAAAAATGGCAAGTTCTCAGTTTTTCCCAGTGAAGAGAATTTCCAAGTGTCCTTTATCAGTTAATGAGAAGGTAATTATTTTAAATGTGGATAATGCGCTTAAAAATCAACAGCCTGGTTCTGGCATGGTTAAAATTGTTGAAATATGTTCACAAATGACAGGAGTGCTGCAAGTGGCTGCATGAAGGCTCCAAAAACACAATCTGGAAGGTGAAAAAATGTTATGGATGAAAATAAAAAACGAGGAATCAGAAGAGCAGTTCATTTCTTTTATTTAAACAAGGAAATTCCTACGTTAGATAAAATTCATATCACACTGAAAAACGACGAAAACTTTTTTCAAATAAGTAGGGACAAATTATGGAAAACATCGAAAGAAATGGATTTTGAATGGGATACCCAAAACAGAAAATTATTTGCTGGAGAAGAAAGTACCTAAGGATTATAAAAGACTATCGTAATATCGGGAAAACCGAAACATATTTTTTCTACAAACGTCACTAAAAGTACAATTTTTAACGCATGCTGTCAGTGTCTAAAATGTCACTTTATGGCACTGGTGCTAAAAGTAATTTACTTTTAGCACTGGTGCGAAAATATAAAAATGTTTTATATCAGACTGAACTTGCCACTAACATTTTTCAGATCGCACCATCTAATGAAACGGTTGTACGAAAACTCGTATTGTTGCTTACTAGGCAATAACTCGAAAGTGACTTTATTAGCAGCTTCTTCGATATCCGCAGGAAGAAATTAATTTTTTCTTCAAACGTCAGTAAATCCGTCATTACTCGACTGTGTAGGCGGCTGTGAAGTTTCGTTTTTCCTCCGCCGGAGCTTTACTTTTCACTTTTCCGCCGGCGGAGGAAAAAGTGTTGTCATAGCAACATAGATACAATACAAACAGACAACAAAATAAGCGTCAACAACTCAAGATTTATTAAACTACAATTTGTATTTATCACTCAATTTGTGACTGCATTTCTAAAAATCACTAATTTAGGAACAAATTGGTTATTATTTAATCGAACTTACTCAATAACTGCTTATCAATACGGAATTAAAACGCAATCGGAGATGCAGGTTTAAAAAAATAATTATTGTTGACACTGACAGCTTTATGTTACATTATATTCACCGACACCGGTCTAAGCAAGGCCACCTACGACCGTGGTCTAAGCCGCCTTGCGAACCCATTTATCTTTAATAATAATCAAATATTATTACTATTAAAAAGAGATGTTTTTGCATTAATTTGTCGACATTTGAAGAAAAAACAGCATATTTTATTTGGAGGAAAAGTTACTTTTCATGGCTTGCTCTCTATTACCAGCCTCACTCCGTTCGGCTGTTAAACACGAGCGCGCCATGAAAAGTATCACTTTTCCTCCATATAAAATAATATACTATTCTTGATCACTTTCCATGTCACGAGATTTGAAGTTAGATACTTGTCAACAAACGGTCGAGTTTTCATTACCGTAGCAACAATAAACTTGATGAATAATTTGATTTCAAAAAGATGTTTTATAAATTTAATAACGTAAGAAATGCGTTGATTTATACTTTGAATGGTGTTTGTAGAAAAAATAGTGTATGATATATGTGCTAAAAGTGATTTTATTTTGTTCGAAGGGATGGGACACTCCGCCTTCGGCGTCGTGTCCCAAACTTCCCTTCTCACAAAATAAAACGTCACTTTTAGCACTTATATCATAAATAACTATTATTTGAACGAAACCTGGGTAAATGAAGGGCATACAGAAAACAAGATGTGGCATGACAAAAATATAAAAAGCTTCCGACAAGCTGGGTTGGAGGGCTGGTCTACAGGAATCAAACCTCTATCTGGAAAAGGCAGCAGATTAATTGTGGTCTATATTGGTAGTGTAAATGGGTTCGTAGATGGGAGTCTGTTAACATTTAAGTCAAAACACACTGGAAATTATTATGTAGACATGAATGCAGATGTATTTGAAGACTACTTTCAGCAAATGTTAGATCTAATCCCCCCAGGATCTGTTATAGTGATTGATAATGCAACTTACCGTTCCAGAAAAATAGAAAAAGTACCAACAAGTGTTTGGCGAAATGCGGACATAAAATAGTGGCTTTTGTCGCAAATGTCCTATTCCTTAATAAATTTACTTAGCAACAGAACATTTCATGACATTTCACGCTTCTACACCCACTGTGTTAAAACTATTAAGCAGACATTAATCTGCAAGACGCACTCCCAATTTCTCTGCAGGCCAAACAAATTTTCTTTAAAATTCATTCAATTCTTGCAGATGATGATGCATAAAAAACCTGATTCTTAACCCATTCACTCATGAATTTTAAATTTTAATTCTAAAAATCTGGAACTTTAGATGCAGTGAAAAGTTGGTTATTTAAGACTAATTACATATTGCAAAACAAATAGCTTGTAAGAGTCAGAGAATGACCATATACCTGAACTAATTAAAATTAAGCTTTATCTACCATTCCACTGATAAAAATTCAAGAAGTAATTTATCTCATGGAGTTACTATGATAATGTCTACTAACAATGAAGAAGACATGGTCAAAAAGGAACTTTTGAATACAGCAAACATGGAAAAGCACAAATATATGGTATGTTGTACTTCGTCTTCCCCCTACCACTGTGAGCTAAATCCCAGAGTTAGTTTGGGCGGCAGTAAAAAATTTTCTTGCCACCAGAAATACTACCTACAAAATGAAGGATGTTGAGGGACTCTTTCACGAAGCTGTTAAACATGTTGATGGAAATAAATGGCAAAAGTATTTAGGGCATGTAATAGATGAAGGAAAATGAATGTGGCACCTTGACAATATAGTTGATGAAACAGTAGAACCAATTGTTATGCATGTGGTTTAGAGTGACAACTTAACCGTTTGTTCAGATAACAATTTGTAGTTTTTTTTTAATTAAATATATTATTTGTATTATCGTTTTATTGTAGTATTTTGATGTGTCTAATTGTATATATTATTGCATATATTTGAGTTTTTATAATTATTTTCTATATTTTTAAATCTTGAGTAATTATTATACATCTGTTTATTTGTCTAGTTTCAGAAAGACCATTACACCTATACTTTCTTACTGTCGATGCATTTTCATACCAACAAAATAACCGCTTTTATATTAGAGAACTTTTCCAGCGCTACTGACTGCTGCTCAAAGATCTGTACCGTTCGCATTTCTTTCATATGGAAATGAAGTCTATTGTATATTTTAAGGTGTACACCTGCGTTTCACTCGTATTCGGGTGTGTCAAACCTAATTGTATATATGTAGTAAACCGAATTATGTAGCTTTACGATAAAATAACCAATTTAGTTTTGGCCCCCGGTGTACTTATCGGACAATAATTTACAACTTCGCAGCATTTCCAAATAGACTATAGTACTATTTTTCATAATTCACATCTGATAAGCGGTTTAGTTTTACAGAAAATTTGAGTACGGCAGACGTAATTATATTGTCTAACTTCCAGAGATTCAATGAACATAACGGTGATCTTACGAGAGCTTTCGTTATGGTACCTCTGCAAAAATTTTCCTGTGCTTCGTTGCATTATGGTTTACGGGGCAGTTTGCTGCAGCGCTTTATAAACTATCTACTAAATAGAGAGCTATATTTTAGTTTAAGAAACGAAATTAGTAAATCTTTAAATCCTTTAATAATTGTTTTCCACCCGTAATAAAATTTAACACTCCCGCCGAAATTTTTATTTCCCACAAATATGCAAAGCATTCATTGATAGGCAAACAATTTTTCAATAACATTGAGAACGATACTTTAGAGGTGATTTCGCATAGAGAGAAAAGACATTGTTAGCCCACGTAACCTATAAAGTGATAACTAACATAAAAAATTGTAAGTTTTAGTGATTTCTAGATAAAAAAAGGGGTAAAAAATAATATTCCACCAGGGAATAAATTCAATATTCAGAGTTGTGACAAATTAATTTAAAAACCCTCGTAAGGTCGACTTAATTATTTTGTCGCGGATATTTTAATATCATTTGGAAGTACACAGGGTGTACTTTTTTTTAAATTAAAATGCCTCAATTTTTGAATTGTTTCGGCTCTACGAAAAATTTTAGAAATATTTCATATAATATAACTGTTCATAGTGACTATAATAAAATCCGCGCAAGCCTATGCTCGGCACCACAACCTCCGCTCTCCTCTCGTAACCGGTTGAACTTCCCGGTCTTCTTGGAAAGCAAGGCCAGGAGTCACTCGGCAACAAGTCCTTAATTGAGCAACAGTGCAGCATTATAGGCCGCTTTTCACACATCGCAACGAACAATCAAAATCATCTTTAAGTATAAGTTTGTTTTGTTAACACTAAAAATAAATTAAATGTAATTAATCGAGCAAGAAGTGTTTATTCTTATCCAATAACATATAAGTAAAACTGAGATATTAACAAACAAAGCTTTCCCGTTTTAAAGTAATGTAAAATCTAATAATTGATCAAACGTTTTGTATTTATCTATCTTAAGCCTTTTGCCATTTAAAATTCAACATTTAAATTTTGTTGTTTAATTGATGAATTAAAATTAAAAAGTGCTCATAATTAGTATAAACCTGTATATTCGTAAAATCTTGTACCTTAGCTTTACTATCTTGTCATTACCATTAATTAGCAAAAAACTATTCACCATGCGTTTAGCAGAAAACGAGAGAATCGAAATCATAATAATGCTTAGTCCCGCAGATAAAATCAGGACACAACAAGAAGTTTGGAAACTGTTTAACAACTGAACAAATATCCACATAGGCCACCCATAAGTCCACAGTAAACAAAATTGAAAGAAAATTAAGAGATACTGGAAGTGTTAATGATCGCACTGGAAAAGATCATCCTAAAATTGTCGATAGTATATAATTGATTTGTCTATTGACTATATTACGTAAACAACGCAAGCAGCACTTACTAACGACTTGCACAGAGAAACATTATCAAAATTTTTGGAGAAAGAGAAGTGCCATCCATATAAATTTCAATTTGTTCAAGAATTATTGGATGATGATCCAGAGCATAGAAACGAATTCTTTGGGGGTACCAACAGAAATGTGTAATAATAACCCACTGTTTGTGAAAAGAATTTGTTTCTGGGATAAAGCTATATTTTGTGGGAATGAAGAAGTCAACAAACAAAATTTTAGATATTGGGCAACTGACAACACTCACTGGTACAAGGAAGAATAGAAAATGTGTACACTAAAATTCTTATAGTGTAAATCGGTTTTGAGTGACTTTGACTTAAAAAATATATGGTTGACAAGCCTGTCACTGCAAAAAATTTTCAAAATCCCTTGTCATCTAACAGATATTGAAAAAGCTCAAAGAGTAGCTAGAATTGAAGGTAAGTGGTCAATAGGTGCAGTAGCAAATTTTACCACAAGAACCAAAAACACAATTTTATTAAGCAACGTTGGAATCATGAAGTGTCTTTCACAAGGAAAGCTGTTATTGGTCCGTCCCTGAACAAGATGCTACATTTCTGGGCTATCTAAGGACAAATCCTTTTGAAACTGCAAGAGACAAGGACAATATGTTGGACGATATTTTTTAACGAATCACTAACAGGACAACGTTACCTCCGATTTTTGAAAGATTGTTTAATATCTACACTAGCCACCCAATATCCTAATGCAATAGATCCTGAACCCCTAAGTGAATTCTTATGGTATCAGCAGGATGGGGCACCCCCTCATTATACGGCGGATTATTTGAATTACGTCTTTCCGAGATGATAGAAAAGGAGGCGGGGTGCTATAGGGTGGCGACCATGATCTCAGGACTTAAATCCGCTAGACTTTTTGCTTTGGGGTTATGTTAAGAACATTATATACAGAAGTAAGCCGGATAGTATCGAAATGCTTACCGAATTCGAAGTATTATAAGAAACGTTTATCGAGATGTAGTTAGTAATGTGCAACAGGAATTCTACGATCGTCTATGACACTGAAGAGCTATAAATTGTATACTAACTGAGTTGTGTTCGATAATGTTACGTTCTCAATTATTAATAAATTCTCATGTGCCATTCTTCAGTTGCTTGATAATATTCAAATATTTAAATATAAAGTTCTAAATCGCAAAGACTTAATGTTCCCTGATACACTGACTCATTTTATCTCAGTACTCCTTGAACCCATGGTACAATAAAGATAAAATATTATGTTCAGATGTGTCTACATCATGTGGTAAGCAAATAACCATAGATTTGTAATTCGTTTGTTACGAGCATTGTTATGAGCCAAAATCATATTTTGCATCTATAATATCAAGCCTCGCACCACCATTTTTAAATACTGATCTATGTATAATCAGTATCGGAAAGGGTGGCTCCAACGGCCCTTGCATTTTGGTCACCAATTAGGCCCGTTGGACGTCAATCCTGCATTAGAGAAGCTCTAGGATGTCGGCCTTTCTTAAGAAAGCCCGCATCTCCTTCAGACTAACACGAGGCACTGAATCTGGCTCGACCGCCGCCGTCGCGCCAAAAATTCTGAAAAAGTTTCAGAATCCGTAAATATATGGTAGAGAGTCTCATCGTCCTCCGTGCACGATCTACACTCTGCAACTCTCTGCAGAACCAGGTGCCGTCTAGGCCTACATTGCTCTGTGTAGAATCCTACCAGGGCCCTGCACTCCTTCCTAGGTAGATCTACCAACCTCCTGGTAAAACTCTGCGCGGGCCCATGTATCATGAGCCTCGTCTGTCTCGTCCCCGGAGTCGTCCGCCATACCTCTTCAGCTCGACCGTCCGTCCAGGCCTCCAAAGCTCTTTCGCGAACACTCTGAGCGATCCCCACACAGGGATCAGGCTCTAAGTATCTACGTGCTGAGCCTTCTTCGGCTAAGGCGTCAGCGGCCTCGTTTCCCGGTACACCCGAAATGCTTTGCCAGTTGAATCAGCCAGCTCCTACACTCCCTCACCAACAAGGAACGCGTGCGGACCGACTTCAGCGCCATGAATGCCGCCTTGCTGTCGGAGCAAAACAAAATCCTCCTGCCACCGACATTGAGCCTTAACGACTCCTAGACCCCCATTATGATAGTAAAAATTTCCGCTTGAAAACCCGTAGTGTGCTCACCCAGTGGGATGGATGATTTTCGCCCTAGAGTCTCACAGTAAGTACAAGCTCCAGACAGTGTTCCCATTCTTGGACCGTCTGTGAACCAGACTAGTCCATCCCAGGCTAACATCCTTCCGTCCACCCAATCCTCCTTCGTAGGGAGAGGAAGCTTAGCCTCTGGTGGAGGCCTTCCTCAGGGACCATTGCGTCACCTGACATACCGAAAATAGTTGGGTCCCCAGACAGGCCTCGCCATTGACCGTAATGGCTATGGTAGGAGTCATTGTCCCTCCACATCCCTACATCAGCCAATCTCATATCCGCTCTAGCCGCCTCGTGCCTCACCCAGTCCACCGACCGATGGAGGCAAACCCAAATCCACCTGCACTTCCAGGGTCTTTGTGGGGGCCACCCTCATGGCCCCGGTAATGCAGAGGCATGCAAGTTACTGTAATTTGCCCAGCACTAGTCTGGACGCCGTTTTCATGGATCCTAGCCACCAAACGACCGCTCCGTGTATGAGTATCGAAGCAATCATCGTCACAACGTAGTTCTCGACCCAAGTCCCCAGGATCCTCCAGCGTCCTGCGGCAATCCCACAGAGCACTGAGCTCCGCCGCGCCGTGGTCTTGAGCGAAATGTGTCATTGTATTATATTAGCTATGATTTAATCAGTATTATACTGTTGTGTAATCTGGTTCCCACATTTAGAACTTCACTTAAAAAATTATATAAATAAATTAATAATTCTTCACGTTACTCCTCTATATTCTATTATATACCAATTGAAAGAAATTTCCATAATTCGTAATTAAAAAAACTAGCATGAATATAATCTTATCCTTAAACGTATAAATATATATTATCATATCATTAGGAAACAACGCCAAATTTTTATTAACTCACAGTTATGACATATTATCTATGTAATAGTAGTATTTACATTCTGTTGATTCCATTTTACATTAACCGATTCATCGGATTTGTAATAACAAAATACACTTTTCGTTTCAAAGTAGTCGCACCCAAAAGCGCTTGCACTATTTGTCATAAAACTTTATTCATCACGGTTTATGACACTTAAAAAATAAATAAACAAGTTGTAAAAGGCCGTAGGGCCGGTAGTAAATTACGGATTTTATCTGTCGTGACTATAAATCAGAATCTTCGCGGAGACGGTCTTTTGCATGAAACGAACGTCAGACGTGACACACATAAAACAAATTTTATCAGGGAGCAGTGTACAACAACTTGCGAATAAATTCATTTATGACAACTTTTTGACATAGGTTTAAATTAGATTAAATACAATCGAGAATTCAGAAAGGAGGTTAAATTGAACACGATTTAGATTCTAGAAAAGGTCCCGAGGGTGGACCTTTCGTATGAAAAAATTAATCTCATAGAGAGTATAAAACACGATAGCATTCTTTAATTTCACTTTCTGTTAGCTAAAACATTTCTGCAGATAGATTTAGATTCGATCATTTGACTGTTTTATGATCAGCGCAGCTTACATAAGTCTAGCTATTACATACATTTTATGTATGTTTGTACAATATGTTTTACATAAATTTTACTTAACCCTAAAGATGAAGAAAAAAGATTACTAGTTTGAAGAGAGACACATTTTAAGTCGTGCAACTCAAAAAATGGAGGAAGCGGGTTCTTGCTTGGCTGTCGTTGTTGTGTCTCATGTGAGACTTATCACTAGTAATGGCACTGATAGTAATTTTAATAAGTCCTGTGACAACAATTTTTCTAGCTGAAATGCTTAATAAAAGGTTTAGTCACTTCAGAATAAGGTAAATGATTATATGTTTTAGTCAGATAGAGATTGTCCATTGTGTGTGTTACGGAACACTGCCTTGAGAGAGTGAAATGTTTTATATACCTGATTATGTAGTTTTATCCATTTATTCTAATGTAATTTTATTACACTTGTTTTGTCGTTATTATATTTATGGGAACTTATGATAGTCTCAAATCAGATAATATCCGAATTTGCCTTCTGCCATAACATCTGTTCTTTACAATGCAGACATATCAGTACCAACTGCGCCTTTAGATTGGGTTAGTTCCCAGTTTCGGCGAGCCGTATTTGATTGCTCAAAGTGAGTTAAATGATTTAGTACATAATTTAGGGTTGTCCAAGCAGCAGTTAAGCCTTCTTGTGTCTCGTCTTGAGAAGCTGAACTTACTACCCAAAGAAAGCAAAATTACGACTTTTAGAAAAAGAAATTCTACGTTTTTTTGCATTGTACAATATGGAAAATTCGTTATATGCGTGCATTGATATCGAAGGTTTAATGCAGGACCTCAATATCGAGCAAACTCCTTGTGAGTGGCGCTTGTTCATAGACACATCGAAATATAGTTCAAAAGCTGTGTTATTACATAATGAAAATTTAGAACCATCTATACCTGTTTTCATTGTGGGATAGTCGTGCAGTGAGTGAAGATATGGTCTGAAAGGAGTGAACTTGAGCTGGGCTGTCAAAATGTATGTGCCCCTTGTAGATCCAAAAAATGTTCTTTTGCCTCCTCTTCACATTAAGCTTGGACTGATGAAAAACTTTGTGAAAGCTATGAATAAAGAGGGTGAAGAATTTAAATACCTAAGACAAACCTGTCCCCAGTGAAGTAACGCCAAATTGAAAGGAGGTATATTTATTGGGCCACAAATTAGTGAATTGCTGGACGATGTTAATTTTATAGAAAAGCTCATCACTAAATAACTCGGAGCTTGGAACCCATTTGTAAGTGCATTGAGGGGATTTTCAAGCAACAATATGGATGCAAACTACGAGCAACGAGTTAATTAACTTTTAGACACCTACAGATCGCTTGGTTGCCGAATGTCGTTAAAAATTCACTTTCTCCATTCCCATTTATAATTTTTCCTGAGAATTTGGGTGATGTCAGCGACGAGCAGGATGAAAGGCTCCATCAAGCTATCAGAATAATGACAATTCGTTATCAAGGGCGATGGGATCCAGCCATGATCGGCGATTACTGCTGGTATTCAAAGGAAGACGTTGTGACCCCCATAAAAGCAAAAATTAGGTTAGTGTGTTTCAAATAAATATTTCTGACGTTTACTTTTTTCTTAGATGTTTAACAGTCTGATTTTGCCACTGTATTATATTTTAAATTTTATTTTATATTGTAATGAAGGTTGGGCGCCATTTTGTAATGTAATATTAATTAATTTATTAATTAAGTATGGCGTTGGGCGCCATTTTGTAGCGCACTACTAGTTGTTCGCTAACTGTATACCACTTTTCATAACCATAAGAAAAAAAAAATTCTTAGTAAATGATGTTCGTTTTGCGACTCGTTTTTTCTTTATGGTTTTTTCTCAGTGGGTAGGTTGTTTCTTTTACTAGTCGTAATATTTTTGTGGGCGCCAGAGTTCCTAGAGGCAATGGGAACTGAATACGAATACTTAAATATAAATAAATATAAAGACAATATATCTTATATATCATAAATCGCAATGTCCCGCAGACCCCTATCCTGCGATAAATTAAAGAGGTAAGTTAAAAACAAGTAATATATTAACTATATAATTAAATTACAAATATGATTGACGAAATTATTTGACATGGAGTTTATCTATATAATTAAGTTACAAATATAATTGGTGAAATTATATGAAATGGAGTTTATTTGATGAATAAATTGACTTAGTAATGAAATTAAAATTAAGGTGAAAGATTAAAAAGGAATGAAATATAACAATTGGTTTTTACAATATGTTTATCTTCTGATTGGCTTATACTTAGCTTGCCCAATTATTCTGTAACCATGCGATCGTATTGAAACCTCCTCTGGAACCGTTTCTGCCTGTTCCCTTTTTTTGATACCTATTGGGTTTATCGAGGACTTATTTGGTTCACAAAGTATTGGTTCCCTCAGAGTGGTTCAGTACAGCAAGCGGACAAACATCTGCTCCTTGACAAGCAAGATGTTTTCTTCGCCAATTCGGGGGTGTTGAGTTACATCCAGGAGGAAATAAACTAGTCTTAGACCAATGTATATCGCTAATTAAATAATATGCAAGGAAATATCATGTGAACATCAGTGGCCATGTGAACATCAGTGGCAATGTTAAACATATGAGGAAGCAGTCTGGTAAAAGCAGATATAATCAGAAATTTGAAATACAATGTTAAGTTAAACAAAAATTATAAATAACTACTGTTACTCTCGGTAAAATGTATATAAAAGGTACCTTTAAATTTGATAATAAATAGAGAAATGGAGGTACAACCTCTAACAATGAGTCTTATGACTCAAAATAAGTAAGTACTATGACTTTTACTTAGACCCTTGGCACATAAACGAAAACTGAGCGCAATTGCGCCTCAATTTAATTAAAGATAAAGATAATATAATCACTATCTCGTGTCGAGATAGAAATTTAGAATGTTTTTCGAATGACATTTTTCCGAAAGACAGTTTTTCGAAGGACAGTTTTTCGAATGGACAATAATTCGAATGGATAATTATTCGAACGGATAGTTTTTCGAAAAGACAAATATTCGAATGAACCGTTTTTCGAAAATATTAAATTAGAGAAAACACAAAGATAATTTTGTTATGACAGGCGTATAGGCGACTATAATATAAATGTTAATAAGTTTTATTAGGGCTTTGCATGGCCCTACGCTCGCTACGGGGGCTCAATCATCAAGAACTAACCAAGAGCTAACCAAAACTAACCCAAGACTAACCTACACTAACCCAAAATTAGGAAAAAAAGGTAAATTAATATAAAACAATAAACAAAACATCTGTCGCGACCGACGGGAATCGAACCCGCAGCGCCGAAATGACAGGCAAGAACGCTAGCTTCTACACTACCGTTGCAGAAATTTTGCTAAAACGGTAAACGGGACTCAAAACTAAATTAAAGATTCGAAAAATGGTCCATTCGAAGAATTACTCATTCGAAAAATTGTCGATTTGAAGAATTGTCTTTTCGAAGAACTGTCTATTCGAAGAAATGTCGTTCGAAGAACTGTGGTTCGAATAATTGTCATTCGAAAAACCATCCGGATTCAAGAAATTTAGATAAAAGATAAAACCAGATAAATTTACATATGTGAGATTAACCTCTCATAAATGCAAAATAATGTCGGTACATCAGGATTGAGACTAGACAGGGTGAATGCTGATAGTTATATTATGCTTGATGTAACAAATAAATTGAAAATTTAATTAAATAAGCCTGAAAAGAAAAAAATAATAAAACCAGCAATACTATGAGAGAAAATTAGGCGAAATTCTACTGAAAATTCAATTTACTACCTTTGCAGGAATATATAGAATATACTCCAAGAATTAACCCAAATAATACTCTTCAATTTAAATGAAAATACGTAAAAAATGTGCGTGACCACTGAACGATAAAATAATTACGCTCTCCCTAAATTTGGACTGAGCCTCTTACAAATTACATTTGATTAATGTATATATTCACCAATAAATCGGTAATATTACCCAAAAGGTCACGACAATAATTACAAAATATTGAAGATGTAAGCTAATTAAAAGCGGAATATAAAAATACTAAATTCTTGCTTTAGTCAAATAAGACTAAGCGAATCATAAACAAATATTAATTATGTATTTTAAAATGAAATAGTTAGTCAAAAATATTGCAAGATGAATTTAATATGTCAAGATTTAAAAATCGGCACTCACCCGTAAACGTCTCAACACAAGATAAACCTCTCGAATTCAAAATTCAAGACGTTGGACAAAATTATGTTTGCCGATATTTTATTGGCTAATTTATAACAGGTGACCAACACTATAAACATATTAAATATAGTAATCTATAGTAAAATAAATTCACGAATTGTACGTACAAAATTGAGTACTAACACTCTTAAAATCGTTATTCACACGAAATAAACCCATTCGTGAATAGATGTCACTGGCGACTTAAATATTAAATATCGAGAACCATTTGCAATTGAATTGAAATTTTAATTTAGTGGAATAAGCATATATTCCGTTACAATATGCTGCATTTAGCAACAAAAAATTCTATATTTTGTGATAAGAATTATTGAGTATTAACCGCTTCGGTTAATTAATTAAAGTAATTTATTTCATTTATTGTCAATAAGTTTAGTGGGCTTCCAGTTGCAGCATTTATTCATATTAACTAGTTATACATACGGTTAGTAATACATAATATGTATCATCTCCTTTCTTGTGTTGTCCTTCAGCACTTTGTCAATGTGTTTATTTTGGTGGATAGTCTGTTAGCTCGCTTAGATTTTTCAGACAACTAAAATTAAATATTTGTGTTATTAGTTTAATTAAGCTTAGTTATATTACAATAATTATGTTTTCTTACAGTTCTGTATTTAGGATCTGAGATAATAACCTACCTTTGATCCTCTTTAGATCAGTCAAATTCATATACTACTTCCGGTTAGAATATTTCACTTCTAATCTCAGGCTGATATGGCTTTAATTTGTTGGGGTCACTGATTTGCTTTGAGATTCTGCTGCTGCTTTCTTGTTTACCTGTTCTTTTGAGAATGATTGTTAGTTATTACATTTTTCTTTCTCTTCAATAGTAAAAACTAATACCTCTTGCTCATTTTATTCTAAGATGTGTTGATCTTTGCATAGATTATTCATTCTTGTTTCTTCTCATTGTGCTTTAGCGATTTAGGGCGTATCTCTCACATATTTTTCTCGTGGTTTTTCCCATATTTTTCATTAATTTTCATTCAATCATCAATGTTTGTTTTCCTTTCTTATGCTTTAGTGAATTTAGCGGTTATATTGTAGTTCCACCATCTTACCTATAATAGTTGGGGACTTTGATATTTGGGATTTCCACTTCATATTTATATTTTCACGTGGCATGTCATAATTTTTGTAATATTCTATTGGTTGCCCTGAATATTAGTAATGAGCTATTTTCCCCTAATTGTTGCTGTCGATTTGGATTTTTAAAGATTTATTAGTTCGTTTAGAAATATTTCCTCATTAGTTGTTGCTTCCGCAGTCTTTTACAATGATTAGTTCTCGTTTATTATTTTAGAAGTACTAAAACGGAGTTTTATCCTCAATACCGAAACAGTATTATTGCAGTCGACGCGCGTTTCGCTAACCATGTTAGCATCATCAGGAGATGTTTAAAACTAAATTTAAAACTCTACCTAACTCGCTTTTATACTAAATGTTTGCTTAATCAAGCGGAACCAAAGGGACCAATCCTGGAATCCTACTAGTCACGCTCGATCAACCAATACAATGGACTATACGGAATTGGCCCTCTATCTCTATTTAAACTATTCTTACATTTAATAATTTCCATACTTTCATATGCGTCTAATAATCTCCTATCAGTTATATTATGAATTAATTTTAAATTTTTAATTGTGATTCTATGATTATTATCAAAAGCATGCTCAGCAACACTTGATTTTTCTGTTCTACCATACTTTAAATGAGCTATGTTTTCCTTGAATCTCGTTTGTATACATCTTCTAGTTTGCCCAACATATTTTTGGTTACAATCCATGCATTCAATTTCATATATTCCACTTCTTTCTAATATTTCAATTTTGTCCTTTGGACCCCCTAATAATTTCTTAGATTATTTAGTGGGTCCAAAGGACAAAATAAATGGATAAAACTCCGTTTTATCGCATGTTGCCGAAGGTTCCAAACCCCAACATATTTTAGAAGTATTCATCGTATCGATTATTTCTTCATTTCGACCAATCTTCTCGGCACTACCGTGTTTTCTGATATGACGTTGGTTCTCTAATTTCGTGGAAGTGGAAAAAGGCAAATTGACTGAAACCGATGATCTCGTTCTTCTAGAAATATCTACCGGAAGTAGAAGAAGTGTTTTGCTGAAGTGTAGTTGTAGGTGACTCAGCTTTTGGTATTGCGTTTTATACTACGCTTCTAGGAGATATTGGATTGAGTTCCTAGTTTGTGTTTTGACACGATCGATTTATCGGGATTAAGATACTGCACTAAAGGCTTTCCGGGCTCATCATATAAACCAGAGGCAGTTGATTCTCCAGGCAACCCTGCAACACGAGTTAGGGTTTTACGACCGGTTCCCATTGCAAGTTTCACTATCGGGGCCAGAAGCCAGTACCGGGTTTTCACTACCGGGGCCAGAAGCAAGTACCGGGTTTTTGCTACAGGTGCCCGGAGCCGTTACAGGGTTTCGCCTTTGAGTCGAGACGTCCCACGTTCTTAGTGTAGAGGCACTTTCACCTCGACTGCTGAGCTTGCAGCCTTTTCAGCAGCAGACCTTCAACTCGATAGGTTCACTCTACTGCACTATGCTAGCCAGCTTAATGTTACAAGAAAAATTTCTCTTATGTTGGTCAGTGGATTATTTAGCTATTTTAACACAAATAATGTTATTATTATTTTTATACAAACATAGCCGTATGAAAATTTCTTTTAATATGTTTATTAATTTTAGTATGCAAGTTTGTGTTATTTAAACATCGATCAAACGTTCCTTCGTGGCGGATAGTGGAACTATGTAATTTCTATGCGAATGCACCTTCTCGAGAAACCCTAATTTGATCCGGAAATTAAGAATGGTTGGCGACTGGTCTATTAACTTGGTTCGGGCAAAGTTTACAGAGAAAATATAAGTTGCCTCACTCACAGTCGGAACATTGATGCATTGAGATCACCAGCGTGCCGCAGATACCTGCATATTCTGTAAACTTTGTACTTTGTACCGTCAATTACCGTGAAAAACTGTGTATGCGTATGCATCGGCCGAGGCTGGTTCCTCGAGCGGGACGAGGGGGAGGGGTCTAGCCGGTTTTGCGTGCTTCAGAGCGCGGGAACTTATATTTTATTTAGTAAACTTTGGTTCGGGCCCTGACAGAGAGATGTTTTGAGGAAGTACCGTATTATACTTTTTATATTTATTTTTTTTAATGGAAAACACAAAGGTTTTAAATTTCCACAATTTATTTTAATAAACCGTGACATATGTTTCGGCACACCGTGCCTTTTCCAAATGGACTAACTACAAATGTGCAAAAATAGAGCAAAATATCCTTTCCATCAAGTATCAGATTAATCAGTCGATTTTTTTTATTCCAGATACCTTTTTCATCTATCAATATAAATTTGTGTAAGGAAAGGATGCTTAAATTGAGCATACAATATACAGGTAGAATTAAGGAAGTTTGTTTTTAATAAAATTTTTGCTATTTTGCATGTGAAATTGTTTTCAAGCTAGTTATAGCTTGTCGTTTTCTTATCATATCTCGTGAATCATTTTCGGTAAATTCACGTTTGGTGTATTAAATAGACAAGTATTATCTATAAGATGTGTTACCTAGTATCTCTTGCATATACCCAGACCGTCTTCTAACCATTAAGTATATGTTTGTCTGTCTAGCATAGAGAAATATCGATATTTAATATATGAGGCTTCGTGAAGAAAGAGATAGGACCTTATTCCTTCATAAGAGCAAATGTTACTGAATTTCTTTTATGATGCAATCCAATTAATAGATCCTACTATCTTTGCCTATAGGGTGTACTTTGATTCTGGTTAGGAGAGCAATATGTAGAAGTTAATAATTGAAGTGCTGGATAAGTGTATGAGACTCAATATAGCTTCCTCCAATTTTGCTATCTGTTGTTAGTATTCTGTGATCCAATTTAACTTGATTTTAATTAGTTATTCTTACACCTACACATATATTTATTTTTTATTATTTCATTATTTAAATACTTTGCAAGGCAGCCTCGGACTTTGGCCCAGCAAAGATCATAATTTTAATATTTGCCTTGGTAATTTTATTTAAATGTATCTTTTTCTTTATCTCACTTTACCTTCTTAGATTAATTGAAGTAGCTTTCATTCTTTATCTGGTCTCTATTTAATTACTTTTCAATAATTTGTACTGAATCTATCTTTAGTTTTATGTCACATATGTTTCGTAGACTAATTGGACCCACTTTCATTCATTACTATTTAATTAAATTTCAAATTATTAACCCTTTACCAATATCAGAATTTGACAAGATATATATTTAGTGTCTATGTAGACCAATCATGTATAGGCTGGGAAGTTTTCACATCCCTGCCTAGATAGGAAAAATGATACTTTGCTGATTGTTACTTGTTTTCAAAATTAGTATTTCTTGCAGCTGCGTGGGAAATAAAAAGACGGATTTTAAAACTTAAACTAATATTTATGTTTGAAGAGAAAATAACATGTATAACCGTTTGTGGCTCGTCTGTATAGCTACCGCACTCGCTTCGCTCGTCCGTTAATCTTACAACCTCGCCATAAAAAGTACCACATTTACACCTAATAATACAGTTTATTTATCTTCTTGTTAATGTTTTCAAATCATGAGCTCGGAATGAAATATTTGCAGGCTTTCTGAATATAGGTGCCATTATAACGTTAGTCAAAAGAAGATTATCTGATTAAGCTTCTGCTTTTTGACTTGCATAAAGAGTGCATTTTAACTCCCTTGTTAAAAGCAAAATTTCGTAACAGAAAAAGACCAATAAAACGAAGACTAAAAGGAGCATTAAAACCATCGTTATGGATTTTTGCACACATGCACAATGCAGTGTAATAATGGCAATTATTTTTATTTTATGGTATTTCGCTACATGTATTTTTAGTATCACATTTGGCTGAAAACCAAAATTCATGCATGACCTGGAAAAAATAAACCATACAAGACAAACGAATTAATTTGCTTTTTTCATCGCTCGTTCGCATGGATATCGGATCATATCCAAATTGGAAAAAGCTTGCTGAGCGTGACATCATATTTCGTTTGTTATTTTAACTGACAAAAATTGTAAGATAAAAATGGCGATATGCATATTGGACTAACAAGTTATCGTGTTTAGAATAAATACGTGTATTTTGTTGAAATATATTCAATTAAACGGGGTCTGAATATTCTGTGGCTAGTAATTTGACTCCTATCAAAACTTAGCAATATTGTTGACAATTTTTGGTGATAATTGATTGGCTATTTCATTCAAAAAATATTTAATATTAAGGAATTTTAATATTTATTTGACACAAGTAAATTATAACAATAATAAAATTTTATATAACTATTTTTAATTAATGGGTTGAGAATTATCTTAAATTATTTCAGTAGTTGTTATGAAATAGGTTTAATTAAATTTAATGAATATGCTTTTACAAATGCAAAACTTTATGTTAGTTTATACAAATGGTACACAATGCCCCTCACAATGTACATAATTCTTATCCATATGCCCATAATGACCCGTCAGAACTCCGACAAAGCTACCAATCGTTATCGGTTCCCCGAAAAAACTAGGATGCCTCTATGTGTCTTTGATCTAAGAGTATGCTCTCAGACTGTTTATTTACATCATCCAGCTGTATTTTGGTTTGCTTTTGTCTCATTTATTAAAAGACTGATATTTTTAACGCATGTTCAAGCGAAAGTAAGCCATTAGGCATTGCAGTGAGGTCGGATATCCCCTAGCAAATTAATCTGTCTGGTAGTTATTGCCCTCGAATCGGTATTCACCTTAGCTTCATCACTTTGACTCTTGCCAATTATTCTAGGGCGTCCCTGTACTTAAGAATGAGCACTATGCATATTGGGTTCCATGATTACTTTCAGATCTGTCTGACTGTTTGAGGAGTTTTAAATATCTGGTTCCATGCTTTGGTAAATCTCAAGTTTCAAGACACTTCCAGAATGATGTAAACCTCAGCTTTCAAGACTATTGAATATCTGCTAAGATGAAAATGCTACCCGACGCTGTTTACACCGGTTCCGGCCAATACGGTTCCGTGCATCCAGAAGATATGTGTATGACAGACTTGGACCTCTATTGATGGCAGTACTTACCTTTATCGCAATTGTTCCCTTAGTGGCATATCAACTTCAAAGGTTCTGCCTACTCTGAATCAGCCATTAAGAAGAATGCTTCTAGCTGATTAAATACGAATGTCCCACAATCATGTGGCCTATTCTTATTTATTGTATGCACCAGACTTTGTAATAATTCAAACACTATTTCAATCCATAAGTAAAGAAAGTTCAAAGCCGTGCTATGGATAATACCAACAACACCTCTACAAAAGTGCTCATAAAAGTTTAGCTCGTGACGCTATGCATGTAGGCTTTTGCTGTTTGGAGCAAAGATGTAGGAAGGGGCTTGCGGGCGGAAGGATAACCGCGATAGAGGTGCAATTAGTTGCAACGTTGCCATACTACTATATAAAGAATGTATCCATTACATTACAATTTCTTCAATAGTGTAAAAAACATATTTCCATATGATGTTCTGTCCTCTTTTAAGAATGTGATATTTCGTAATTTATTTATTCAATATGCAACACGATTTTCTTATTAATTAAACCGAACCTAACACCGGAGAGTCGTGTATGCAATATCCCGGCTCTTGGTGTGGAACTGAGCCACCAGTTCTGCCAGCTTACCTGGAAAAGCTCCACTGGTGTTACGCGGGGTTGTTAGGCACGTTCTACTATGCATGAAAGCACAACTTTAATTTATGGTTCAATCTATTTAGTTCTTGATTTTTTTAATAGCAACAATCTTATAACGAAATTAAAATGAAATTAAAAAAAAAAAGAAGGACCACAAAAACTATTAAGTATTAAGGGTACAATATGAGGATTGTACAGAGACCAATTCTGTTAGTAAACTCGGTACTGTATACCTTACACCTAAAAAAACTCTAAGCACTCCTATCCGAAGTGATGACTTTGGTTTACTTAACATTACAGTTAAATCGAAATGCATGAACTAGTATCTGCCCGAATTATGAATGCAGTAACAATAATATTATCAATTAATAGCAAAATTACAATAACTATATCAATCGACCAGAAAATAAAAGAGTTCATAAAATTAATAAAAGCTATCGGAAATCTTGGCCAACAATGTTCAATTTATATTAAAATGATAAAAACGATATTCTATCAATCTGCAAGAAAAAAAAATTAATAAAAGCTACGGCCAACCATGATAAGATTATAAAATAATAGGAACGATACCACTTTAGATTTGAAGGTCTGCTGATGAAAAGGCTGCAACCTCAGCAGTTTAGGTGAAAGTCACCTGCTCGAGAGTGAGTGTCCTCCGCCCAAAAAGGTGAAAATGAGCAGTGGTGGCACCCGGTAGTGAAACTCGGTCGTGAAACCTTGTAATGGCTTCTGGCCCCCTAAAGTAATACCCAGTAATAACCCAATACTAATTAGACTAAGCCCCTTACTTCAATGAAGAAATTACAGCATCCTCCTTGCATATATAAAACAAATCACCCCAAAAATTATCTACGGATTTTTAGTAACCATCAGCAAATAAGAGAAATACAAAAGGTGCAAATAACTTTAATATAAAAATAAAATAGGTATGAACCACTTCCAAATAATGTAAACATCCCCATATGATCAAAACTAAAGTTACATTAAGAAAGAACTTCAGATATCATAAAAGGAAAAAGTTAAAATATGGAAGGCAATGCAACTGGTGGTCGATGTAAAAAATTAACACAGATAGAAGCAATTAAATAATTAAATTAGACAAAAAACTTTAGCAATATTTACCTCTCTCGAGTTGGAGGGTTGCCTGGAGGATCAACTGCCTCGGTTTTATAAGGTGAGCTCGTGAGGTACGAATATCCCGATAAATCGGTTGTGTCAGGCACTAATTAGGGCCTCAATCCCAGATTCCCTAGAAGGAAAGTATTAAACACAATACAAAAAGGTTGAGTCACCTAGGACTGCCCTACGGCAAAATGCTTCCTCTCTTCCCAGTAGGTATTTCTAGAAGGACTATATCATCGGTTTCAGTCAATTTGCTTTTTCCACTTTCACGGAATTAGAGAACAAACTTCAGATCAGAAAAAAAATGGTAGTACCAAGAGTACTTCTCGAAATGAAGAAATAGTGGATACGAGGAATACTTCTATGATAATAAACGACGACTAAGCGTTATAAAACGACTGCAGAAGCAACAAAATAATAAATCTGTAAAAATCCCAATCGACAGCAACAATTAAGTGAAAAGAGCCCATTATTAATATTCAAAACTACCAATCGAATTTCACAACTTATATTATGCTACTTAAAAATATAAATATAAAGTAGAAATCTAACCCAAACTAACCTCAAAATCCACTAAAACCTAATAAAGGAAAACAAACCTTGACGATTCAGAGAAAACTAAAGAAAAAGAAGGGGAAATATGTGAGGGATACGCCCTAAATTCCTAAAGCATTATGAGAAGAAACAACAGCAGGTAATCTAAGCAGAAATCAACCAGTCTTAGAAGAAAATAAGCAACAGGTACTAGTTTGTACTATTGAGGAGAAAGAAAAATGTAATAACTAACAAATATTCTCGAATTAACAGGTAAATAATAAGGCAGCAGCAGTATCAAAGCAAATCAGTGACTCCAACAAGTCAAAGCCATATCAGCCTGAGATTAGAAGTGAAATATTCAAACCGAATGTAGTATATGAATTTTACCCATCTAACGAGGATCAAAGGTAGGTTATTAACTCAGCTGCTAAATATAGAACTGCAAGAAAACATAATTTTTGTAATATAACTAAGAAAAGTTAAACTAATAACACAATATCTTATTTTAGTTGTTTGATAAACCTAAGCGGGCTACAGATTATCCACTAAAATAAATACAGTCACAAAGTGCCGGAGAAGAACATAAGAAAAAGGATGATCAGAATAGCCGCTTACTGCAACAGTGTTATAAAAGCTAATACATATTATGTATAATCGTATGTACATATACTTAATTAGTATTAATAAATGATGCAACGGGAAGTCCATTAAACTTATTGACAATAAATCCAATAAATTAATGTATAATTAACGGCGTTAATACTCAATATTTTTTCACTTTTGTTGCACAATACAGCAGATAAACTAAAATTTATAATATTTTATAGTGGCAAGATTAGACTGCTACAAATTATATAATACTACTACTTTGTTCGTGCACTAATTACACAGTGGACTCTCGATAATCTGCCGCTCCGCCGGATAATTGGTGGCCACTGTCGCCACAACGCACTGTGTCGAAATTCTCGAAATGAGAACAAGTAAATAGTTGCGTTATAAATTTAATGCATTGTTACATATATACATATGTATTAGATACATTATTCATATTATGTATCTAGACATACATAAAATATAGACAGACACCTTACTTTTACATATATATTTAAAATTAGTACAGCTGGTGCCAACACCAGCCAATTATCGAGATTCTACTGTACTTTCCTTATAAAGCCGGCAACAGCACAAGCAAAACTAACTATTAGTTTGTCAGTTTGCCAATACTTAATGGCTATCATAATCGATGTTTTTTTCTTGCATTTTTCTGAAATCAGAACTATGTATGTGCTTTTAAATGCCTGAAATTTGTACCTAATATTTCGTTGTATATTAAGGTCTACAATTTATATTGTTAGGCGTATTTCTAAATACGTAAAGTTATATATTTCAAACTTAAAGGCCTGTTGCCTTTGCTATTTGTGTACAACCAACAACATTGAGAGGGTTAGTTTGGTAGAGCACAGTTTATAAGTTTTTGTTCGTGTTCTCGGTTTTCCAAAGGACATAAGTTTACAACAAAAATGGCTAAAAGCTATACCCCCATAAACAACACGAAAGTATGTGAAGCCCATTGGTAGTACAATAAAAAGTACACACACTATCAAGTTTTTACAATAGATTTACTGAAAACCACGGCTAAAAGAAGACTTTATACCATCTATTTTTTTAAATTGCCCTTATTTATTAAAAAATGTCAAAATACGGCCAAGTAAAGATGAAAAGCTCAAAAATTATGATGCGTTTAATTTGTCAAAAACCCTTGAAATAACAAATTGATTTTGAAGAGCACGAAAACACATACATTTTGATAATTTTGGGCAGTTGTCAAATTTTCTACATTATTTAAACTACCAAAGATTGACAGTCTAGCCAGTTTCTGAGCATTTGTGGATCCTCCCAGCTGTAACTCTGCTTGCAACTGTATCGACGTGCCCTTTCCAAGTCATGTATCGCCTCCAGACATACTAGTTTTGCAGTCTGACCACTTCTTCAGCATTTATGTTTCCTCACAACTGTGACTTTGCTTGCAACTGAAGCGACGGGCCCTTAGCAAAACCATATTATTGTCTATTATCACACCCAAGTTTTGGCCTCATATTTCAGAAACGTGGTTTGTGGTACATGTTGGGCGATCTAAATCCTATATGGTTCCTTCTATTTGTGAAGAATATAAGGTTTGTTTTGGCCATGTTGACCAAGAGCCCTATTTCGTTACAGCTGTTTTCTATTATACTGCATACTCATTGCTTAAGGTTGCAAAAGACACCTATGTATTTGACCGGCATGCCACAACGACCAGTTGGTCGTTTGTGCCATGTCTATGCATAGATCCCTCTTCGTTCTAGCATCTACCGCGGTAGAAAGAGATTAATACACTGAATAAGTATTAAATGAAAATTTTGAAATGTTGACAAACTGTCAGGGTCAAATTCATTCACCTTGACTATTATTAAACCTGTTTAAAGACAGGAAACTTCGGAGCGATTACTGTGATGTCATATATGGACTTGTATCCCTCCATTGATCCGCAACATCAATAATAGAATGTTCGATGCTAGATTAAGCTTTTTGCAAATTACAATTCTACAGTTAATTTTCTTTAATCACGGTACTTTATTATCTAAAGAGAAATATATCTGTCCATTAGTTATAAATACGCTCCTGATTTTCCTATCCCTTACGGCATCGTTTACCTCGAAGAAACGTGAAGGCGGTTATTAAAGTCCCTTTTCAGACGGTTGCTGATTATCGCCAATTTCAGAAAGTTCCCATTCTTGTTAAGCCTTGTTTTTGTTTATTTTCAAAGGCTCTAATATAGCTCTGCCAGGGTTTTCTCCTTTTTATTTCAAACGAAAGTAATATTTTGTGTGCTCGTGAGATAATAGGAGCTGTGCTTTATAAATTACTGACCCTTTTGTTCTCGTCCTTCTATATAGTTCGCCAGATTTGTAATAATTACTAAAATGAAGTCCTGAAAATGAACTGAGGTCAACATAATGTATATAAAAATGGATAGAGCAATATGTTTAAAAACAGTCACGTACGATAGCCGTTTAGATGACCAATAGTGTAATGCTCAAAATATTTATAAATTAATCACTATTTGTTGATACACAACAAAAAAATAAAGCATATTTCGTCCATCAAAAGCTTAGTTGGATAAAAAAAAAGCAAATATTCGCAGAAAGAATAGACTGTACGCGAATATCTGATCTGGTGTCCAATCTAAAGTAGATGAAATGAGACATGAATATACAAACTATTAATACAAAATATGGAGCTTCTCATAATAAACTATATCTTTGTGAATTCTGAAAGCCAGGCATGTGAAAATTTTATGACTTTTTCACACTGCTGTTCTCTTGTATTCTCCATTTGAAGTTGTTGGAAAAATTATTATTTGTCAAAATATATCTCTACAAGAACTTGTATATATATATGTGGCATTTACGACTATATGCCCAATATTACAAGTTTGAATTTTTCCCAATAATAATTGTTGGTGTGATGATTAAATATAATATTTACAAATACTGAACTTTTTTAAAATAAAATCAACAAACAAGTTTATTTCGATTCGTTCCAATAATTAGTAAAACTTTAAATTAGAGTTTGAAAACAATAATTGCCATCCTTAGTCAAACATAAAAATATTCCACAAGAACGACTTTGACATTGATTCGCGATTTATGTGTTCTCCAGTTTTCCCATATTTTTGGTGCGGATGGGAGATTCTTGTGGTAAAATTAAGGTACCAAATCTGCGAGTTTCAGATGATGATATAGGCGCCAGACTTTTAGATTCTTGGGCTGGTGGTGTGTCAAAATCAGGTTCGTTGGCGGATTCGTCTTGTTCTAGAAAGTTTTTTTTTGGAATGCCTTCTGCTATTCAATCCTTTCTGTAAATAATCCAGCCACATGCCAATGAAAAAATGTTCAAAACAGGGTATTATGGTAAAAGCGGTATGACGCTGTCAGTTCTTATATTAGATCTACCCTTCGCATGTTTTCATTGTATTCACCAATTTTGTGTAATTTTTCAACAAACTTTTTCCAGGTTATGGTTACAGACTGATTATCCATACATTCCAAAATTATTGTTTTGGCATCCTTGCTCACTATCACATCTATAGATCCTCTACCATGTTTCCTCATATCTCTGTCAATTTTTAGATCAATATTTGGAAACCTATTAGGCATTATGGTTCCTCTTCCTGAATTTCCCTTTTCTATTAGTTTTTCCAATAAAACGCTGCAAGTAAAGTTTATGTCTGCGTGAAGGGCAGATCTTCATTAAGCGTGAAATAGCGCGACCTCCTGCTCCTAGTTTAAAAGTGCCATTACTTCCTGGAGGTAAGACAGTAGTGTAGCTCTCTGACAAATTTCCAGATCTAAAACTTGTCCTGAAGCACTTGGATTGAGTTTTCGAGGAACATATTGACGGATAACTACTCTACCAGCAAAAGGATAATCTATTCATCCACACACACATATTTTTCTTCGCGAGGTAATTTCAAAATAGCTTGGTGTAAATTTTCAATAATACGTCTTATTTTCCATTATCGATACTTTTGTTTTTGCTGCTCGCCAACGTCTTAAATTATTAACTACATGATGGTAATTTCTTACTTTTGCTTTTGTGGCATTGGCACATACACTAAAGTGAAACCCTATGGCACTCGACAAGCGGTATGTGTGCGAAGATATTGATTGACACGTTTCTTGAATAAGCTGTAGGTTGTAGTTAGGAGGAAAAAGATGTCCTGGGAATTCCACAGTGATGCAGTGCGCCAGGCAAAGGAGTCCTTGAAAAGCGATGTTCTACATGTTTCCAGTTATACGACGAACGGGTGCTCTCTTTCGTTATGTCGTGTCTGTCTGAAAGACAGACACGACATAAAGACTGGGGGTGGTATGAGACGGGCCAAATTCTGGGAATATATGCCGTGAAAATATCTGTAAAGCAGATCTGTATTAAAATCCCGGGTCAATTCCCAGTCGCCGACGAGAAGCACATCTCTCTTCTAAATGGAATCCAGTAGCTGTAGGTTGTGCTTAGATACGGTACCCCAGACGTGTGAGCAATAAGCAAGTCCTTATTTGCGCTTTGTCAAGCAACAGCAAATGCTGCGGTGTATATAGTTTTTTGTTGCACTTCTGCTGCTTCTGCTGGCTATACCAGGACATATTGCAGTTGACCGAAACACCAAGTAGTCTGATTGACGAGGATAAAGGAATGGTCAATCCTGACATAATGATGCCAGAGCCCGCCGTATTGGCTTTGTTGGAAAATGTGGCTGCTTGGGTTTTTGCGGCATTGCACTGGACCAAATATCTGTCGCTCCAAGTTCGAACTTTCTCCAAATCTTTATTAATTGTTGTAATCTACGCCTGTCTGCGGTGATAAGTCTCAGTGGCTCAAAGCTTTTGGCTTTTCTGATCTATATTGGGAGACAAGGGTAATGTCATCTGCAAAACTCTCGACAGGATTAGTGGTTTCGATCAGCAGGTCATTAATATAGATGAGAAACAGAGTTGGAGAAAGTATTGCGCCCTCAGGAACCCCCGCATTAATGGTGATTGTGGCTGAGATGTGTCCATCAACTGTAACGTGCAGAGATCGGTTCTTAGGGAAACTGGCAAGCCAGCTGTAGACAGACGCTGGCAGTCGAAAGGACGGAAGTTTATTGAGCAATCCGTAATCCGAACCTCCATCGAATGCTTTCGAAATATCCAACCCAATCGCTCGAGATTCTTCATAGTTCTCAATTACCCTACTGACATAGAATATAAGTCACATGTCGCTAATTATTCTGTTGATCTCGAGATACTTGAGTAGTTGCTGATAGGCTACACGGTCCATGTCTTTGAAGATTATTGAAAGCGAGGTAATTTGATGTAAAAATATGTCACGTTTCATACCGCTTGCTATCAACGAAATCTGAGAATCAGATTTCCAGTTAATCGAAATTCCCAATTCCAAAGCGCTCATCATCATCATAACCTCGACAGTTCATTATTATTTCCCAAATATATGTTTTTGTCTATCTTGCAAATAATCGTAATTATAGTACAATTTTAAGTAGTCAATGGGAGTCCAAGGTTATCGTTCTCTTACATCATAACTAGTAGAGACAAATTTGGAAAGTTCTGGTTTTAAATTGTAAAACCCCCAATTTTTTCTATCTGTACTGTTCTTTTGCGATTGATTTAATTTTTTCTTTTATGTTTGATTTTTTTGAAAAGCAGTTAATTGTAGTTGGTATTTTAATAACTTATTATTGATATTTGCAGGGTATAATCATCTTCATCTGTGTATTCATCGTCTTCCCTATAAGAAAATGTTGCCTTATCTATTAATTTTGGCTTTGGTATTTCTTCTTTCAAATTTTCACCTATTTCTTCATCTATTACTTCCTGCATTCTGCATTGGTTGACGTACCACCGATTAAATCGGAGTTATCTTCACGAGTATCAGAATCTGGCTTACAATCGTTATTTGCCACTGAATGGCTAAATATTTCAATATCGCTTTCCTTCAAGGCTGCAATCAGCGTGTCATGTTTGGAGGGCGGTTTTCGCTCTCTACCAAGAACATTTGTTTAAAATATAAAAAAATGAATAGCACTATTTTTTAAGGTTAATTTTGGTATTGACTCCTTGTGGTAACATATGTGAACATATTTTTATTTGTATTTTTTATAATTCAAACCTATCTGGCCAAATATATTCAAACTACACTTTTTAGGTTACCAAGCAAAATGTTTAATTAATGTAACTATTTTTTGCGAACTATTGGCATTCAAAAATCATTCCGTGCTTCAAACGCCCGGCTTATGCACCCTTGGGATACTAATTACCGGAATCAAATACAAATCTCGCCTGTTTAAATCGCAATTTAGAAATCAAATAGTAACAAATACAATACAACTTCGAATATGAAATCCAATTACAATTTTGCATTAGAATAAATCCGTAGTTTTATGCTCGGATATTTCTAATTATGAGTTTAAAGCATTAACGCAAATATTGCTAGCTCGCAGATTATTCCATTCGAATTAACCAAGTTATAAAATATAAACCAATGGCAATAATTAGAATTTGTTATAGCTATGGTTCGTAATTCTACGAAGTTAATTCATTGGGGGTAAAATATAGTTTGATAATAAACCGTTTAGAATTATTGTGAAGAAATATGGCACAGTTAGTTCGAAAGCACTGATCTAGTACTTCGGAGACAAAACAACAAGTACATATGCTCGAAAAAATTAGAGAAGGAATGTGCATCAAAAACTTGCCGAATAAAGGACAAAGAAAACTGCAATTGACGAGATCAGACGCGAACTGGAAAGGCCAATAAAATGTAAAAAGTGAAAGTGTACAAAATGGTTTGAGAAGAATCTTTGGAACATTGAAACTTGCACAGTGATTACTTAATTGATTAAGCAGTATATACATGACTATAATGATAAGCCTCAAGGGTACAAATGAGTCAATTATTCATTCTGTTAGAGAGTAGTTCTCAAGCAGAGAAATAATTATGATTGTTAAGAAAAGCATAGAGGAAAGTAGCATAGATATAAATAAAAAATTTTAACATTGAAATATATATTGAGTATTGTCCAATATAATGTAAGATCTGATTTATCACTAATCCTCGGACAACTTCTCGAATGATGTAAGGGAAATGTCTTTTGCAATTCGTACTACTGTCCAATTAAGCCTTTACCATAAAAGCCTTTCAGTACTTGTGCTGCAATTTATTACGCGGGTATTCGCAGGGAATACATTTGTATCCCAATGGCAGAATGTAGTTATTCTAAAATTGTGTATAGAGACACCAACGACTTTATTTGAAAAGACCACACATTTCGGAAAACCAGTAAAATCTATATATACTAAAAAAGATAATCGTAGCTATGTTCGTTAAAATATATGCAAACAACCGACATAACCTTCTGAAGGTTCCTACAAATCCAGTTATTGAAATGTATGCAGACATTCCTTTACCTTACAGTATTGCGATTTACTCCTTCTACTGGTCAATTTGTGTTACGGATACTCACGCTACCTTACTTCTCGCGACCTTACTTCCGTTTGGAGCGCCACTTGACAGAGGTAGTATATATTCTTTTTTGAGAAAATTGATAGCCCTTCTCGCCTGAACACTCAAGGCGAGCAGATCGTTTTTCGTATCGGAATTTATCTTTGCTATTTTTGACCCTCAGTTCTAACTATCGCCTGATTGTGTCGTTGCAGTTATAAGCAAATTAAGTAGAATGTATATTTTCTAAAATTAGTGGCCATATCGTCTATAAATGTTGGTGATGAACTAGTGTGGTGACTCCTTTTCTTTTATAGGTATGTGCGACACGAGTGTTTCTATTTAAGATGGCTAAAGTTAATTATCATTTACCTAAGGTCCTTCTGTGGGACAGAGGAATGGGATAAAATCCCTCTTATGAAGTAGAATTTCACGCTGACCTAGCTAATACCTCCGTCAGTTAGCCATACCGAGGCATTTTTTTGTCCCGGTGACGCAGCCAAATGGTGGAGACGTACTGCGCAGGAAGCGCTTAGTTAACGTACATTTCTTACCGCTATATATATTCTTTTAATTAGTGTAGTTAGGCGGCTGTAGGTAGTTTACCTTAATTACCACATGTAGCTTACCGGAATATATCATTTTAATTAATGAATATATAATCAAATGATTCTAGGTCATTTGCATTAATTATTGTATGTTTTTTACCGTGATATATCATTTTTAGTTAATGATTATATAGTTAGTTGACTGTAGGCCGTTTGCCATAATTACCGTATATAGCTTACCGGTATTATTTAATTAATGAATATATAATCAAATGATTGTAGGTCATTTGCCTTAATTATCGTAGGTTTCCTACCGTAACATATCATTTTAATTATTGATTATATAGTTAGGCGACCCTAGGAAGTTTGTCTAAATTACCGTGTATTTCTTACCTTTTTGTATCATTTTAATTAATGAGTATATAATCAAATTATTGTCGGTCATTTTGCCTCAATTACCGTATATAGCTTATCGTTATACATATATCATTTCAATTAATGAATTTATAATCAAAAAAGTGTAGGCCGGGTGACGTATATCGTTTATATTCTCGTTAATTCTCGTTTCATTTATTGACCTAGCTATCTTGCTTATCGAGCTTATCTTTAAAAGAGATACTTAATTTTATCGTTTTTTAGTTATTGTTGGGGAAACACCCCAACATGTGTACTAACTTTTGTTTTCCACCGTATAGTTTGGTGATAACACTCTGTATGTCTGTAGTATGATTGAGGCATAATTCAAACCCAACTAAATTTATTTTACCCCAGGTACACAGCAAATTTGTGCATTTAAAGCAATGTATTTCAGTTACTCCTTAGTCCGAACCTGGATTGTAGGTATAATAGATTCCGTTATATGCAAAAATCCCTGGAAGCAAGTTGTCACTCCGTCAAGGGAATCGTTATTAATCGTTCTCAATTTAATATATCTTCGTCTCCGTGAGTGTTGTGTAAACAACAACATGTCAAATAAAGAAATAACCTACCCTCTCAAATGCATCCGCCTCCGTGAAATTTCCCGCTTTATTTCTCCCTGCCGAGGCCGTGCCGGTAGGAAAATTTGATTTTAGTGCCTTACAACCACTCAACCATGCATCGATCCCAGTCATCGCTCTGCATGAATTTGGCGCCAAGTACATCTGCCCAGTCGCAGCCCTGTTTGATGCCAAGATATTTAGTACTTTTTCTCATTTGTTTGCACAGATATTTAGAGAATATCTGTGCAGTCTCTGTTCTCTTTGTACAAGTTTGGATACAGTACTCATTTGGGCGTTCTCACGAATTTTCTAGAGACACGTAACGTCTCTGCTGTTGAAGATAGAAGAAGGCAAAATGGCGGATGGAAATTTATAAGTAAACAAATATATTCCTCTACTCGAGATTCGAATCAAATCTTCGAAGTCTTACATCTCTGGTGAAGTTAAGTTGAGAGAATCGAAGAAGACGTAAAGCACAAGGTATTTCGTGCCTACAGTTGAAATTTTGAATTAAAAGAATATTAGTTAAATTCATTCAGCAAAGAAAGGATTTATCTAGTTCATTTTAGACCTAAATAATCAAGAAGTGTAGTTAGGCATTTAATCATAGTTAACTGTATGTACAGTACCTATTTAGTTTTATGTGTGAAAGGAGAAATCCTCATATATATTTATCATATTTAATACAAATTAATTCTAGCATTATAAAAGTACGCAACACTTAGAATACATGTTTTAATTTACACCCTGTGAATAAAACCACCACCACCTTATTTTAATACAGTCCACAAAATAAAATGGTTAATTATAAAGTTTATTACCACCCCCACTTTTGTAGTACATGTTACAATTCACACCCTATGAATAAAACCACCACCACCTTATTTTAATACAGTCCACTAATTAAAGTAATTAATCATCAAGTTAATTACCACCCCCACCTTTGTGGTCATAAATGATTTAAGAAATAATTGTTTATACGAACCAGTTATATGATTCATTTGGCTAGTGTTCGAATAGCTGATTGCGTTCATTTTTAATATATTTGGCTGAAAAACTCATGGCAGTAATTTATTTCACATAACTAGAATATACTAATTTAATTTGCCACCTTGATATCGAAATCGACTTGAGCTCAGTTCGTTTACCTATATATGTACATATTTACCTCACTGGTTATTTTATTGATTTGATATTATTGAGGACTGTTTATTGGTCTACTGATATTGTCGCTGCCACGGGATTGATTTAGGTTAAGTCTGATTAACAGTCATTTCATTTATACCTGCATATGTTTACTGGTTATTTATCTATACAATAAGGTTTGGGCAGTCATGAGGCATAGATTAACAAGTAGTATCTTATGTTGCTTTGATTTATTGTTCTTGTAATATTGGTGAGATATCTTATATGAGAATCTTTTTATTAGTTTAAGAGCGTAACCATAACCTCAAATTGATTTGAGATATGATTATTTGTCTTGAAAGAGTTGGTGGAAGTTTAAATTTTTAAACAAATAAGTTATTTAATCTTGATGTTTATTCTGATATTCAAAATTTTTCAACGTTGTTTTACAGAACATTTTTTTAATTTTGTTACCCTATTTTCAAGGATCAATAAACATTGATAATTTCCTTGCAGCAAAAAAAATAGTGACGCCCTACCCTAACTGACAAAATATCGACCCACGCTTTTTAAAAAAAAATGAATCCGCTGAGATTTAGCATATGGACCGCCAAATGAGCAATTAGCAAATAACGTTACATATTTGGCACCCAACGCTTCAAGCTGGTACCAATACATGACCCCTTTCTTTTTTTCCATTGGAATGGAATCAAATTTGTCTTATGCTTATTTGTGGTGTCATCAATCATTCCAAAGCTAAGTTTTGTAAAAAATCCCATCGAACAACGTTTTCGTTGGAATGATTCATTTGACATAATGCAAGTGCATTTATTTCCGGGATTTTTGTTCATCAAATCAAAGAAAATAGTAAAAGTATTCTAATCATCCCTGAATTATTACAAAAGCCGCACAATTAGTCAACCACATCAACACCATACATAATGTGTTTCAAATATATTATCATGATGAGTTTATTAGTATCTTGGTCAAATTTGTCATATAAGTGTTTCGTGGATAATTAACACAATATTTTTTATTCTTTTTAAGCGACCAAAGAAACCAGGGTGCAATTTTTATGAAAAACAGGTATTTTTCCTCAGGATTCTCAAAAGTGTATAATCATTCTGAGGATCAAGTGCTAGAGGTACGTCTCATATTTCGAAATGTTCCTCTAACTACTTCTACAACATGACAATTTTTGAATGGCTATTCGAAAAGCGAAACGGTTTTTCCGATTAAGTTCTTACATATTTTTCAGATTCAAGGTATACATATTATTGGGATATAGCTAGGCCAAAATCTTTATTCCATATTTTGCAGGTATTAATGGAATATTTTTCCTAAAAAGAGATCTACCACAACAAGTCATCAGATCTCGTCCAGGTGTAACGGATTTCATACACCTCAACAAACATCTCCAAGATGCAACCGTACATTTTTCCGTTTGTCTTCGTCTTTGACTAGTATTTATTTATATCATCAAAGCGTTTGAAATGAAAAAGAAAACGAATTCTATTTTATGGCATTGCACGGTAAAGAGCCTCAAAGCAAGTGTCACCTGCTCTCCAACGGTTTTGACATTCAGCCTTCCCGATTTGTAAATTTACAAAAATACCCTATTCCCAAATGTTCTTTTATCTCACATGGGTCGGTTGATCATGCATCTCTTTTGCGTTGAAATGTGAACCATATTTTATCTATGCATGTGTTTGTTGAATTAGTTATAGTTTCACTAATGCCGTCAGTAAAAAAATATTGAAAAGTTATAAAACACCTTTTGCGTTTTATGCTCAATTTGCTGAGCACCACTTTTTCTAAAAAGTATTATGCACTCTTGTAACAAGACCAACCATCAGCATAAAAACAACCTCCAAATTGCCCATCAACAAGAGTTTCATTATTTTGCTTAGAATATCTGATGTGCTTAAATTTTTCGTAATAATCTCCATCATCCTCATCAGAATCAATTTCCCCATATAGTTTATTTCCCTCGATATCATTAACCACTTTAAATACTTAGTGGTGTCTTTTCTTAAAAATATTATGCGCCCTTGTAACATACGAGATACACGATCATCATCAAAATACCCTGCAAATTACCCATCAACAACAGTTTTACTATTTTGCTCTGAATCTATGTTGTGTTCAAACTTTTCGTAATAATCTCCTCCATCCTCATCAGAATCAACTTCCCCGATTACTTCCTCCTCCTCGATTTCATTACCCACTATAGACCCTTATTAGTATCTTTGGTTGCCCCATCTAGATAACTAAATTGTAACACATTAAAAAATACTCATCAAAACCACATACGAAAAGTGTACTTCAGCAGTCGCGGGGGATACAATTGGGGATTGTATCCCGGTTGATACTTTCGCCGCATAGTTATATTTTATAACGAAGCAATACAATCGAACTTAAGCAATACAATCGAACTCTGGCAAAGTAAATAGTAAACGTGATAATAAAGTATCTCTAACAGCTGATAACAGTACTCCTGATTCGATTTTAATGATACCAGGAATTTGATAAAGACTGTTCCATATTCAGAAATAATCTGATAGGTATAGGAATATTATATTGAGAACGATAAATAACGATTTCCTTGATGTTGTGGCAACTTGCTTTCCAGCGTATGTTTCATATAATGGAATCTATCCTACCAACAATCCAGGTTCGGACTAAGGAGTATCTGAAATACAATGTTTTAAATGCACAAATTTGCTGTTTACCTGGGGTGGAATGAATTTATTTGGGTTTGAATTATGGACCTAAAGGGTGTTATCACCAATCAATATAATGAAAAACGATAAGTCAATACACATGTTGTGGTGTTTCTCCAACAACAGCAAACATTAAGTTATGGAGTGCTTGCTGTACCATACATACATTGGAATGAGAGATAAATAGTCATCGCAATATAAAAAATGTACAAGTTGTGGGATATACTGAAAACAGCTACTATAATATACAATAAAACAATCCATCTGACACATATATATGGATGCATACATTTTGATTCAAACCATTATTAAAATTCAAATGTCTATTAAAAAATTACAGAATACATATGTTTATTTATTGACAACTGATAGTAGCAGCCTGCAATTTTTACAATTATTATGCTTTGGGCAGATTTTAATCCGAAAAACAATTCAACAACAGATTTTTTTGCAATGTTTTTCATATCAAACAAAGATGTAATCACGCGGGCAAAACAATAAATTATTCGTACTTTCTAAAAGTAATAAATATGAAAAATGGGCTGTATTTTAGAGAGAATTACACGATGATAAATAATGAATTATATTGCTCCATTATTTTGATTGATGTTTAATTATTATACAAATTGGGGAGTCAACGAATCAGTAAATCTGATTTGTGGCTAAAAGCTATACTAGTCTAAGTTTTAAATATAACTACTTCACTACTTACCAGAAGATCACTAAACGTTGATTAAGCCATTTGCCTTCTAATATAAAGATTATAAGGCAAATGCGTGAGCAATAATGTTTGTATGAAACCAAAAACCGAAACAAGGTTATAAAATTAAATCTTTGTCGGACTGTCAACACTAATTTTTAATTTATCGAAACAAAAAAGCTCAAAAAACGGGGCAGCAGCTTAAAAAATAAAAATGGCCTATTTGTCAGTTAGTTAGTGAGTTGGCAGCCTTAATAGTTTCAGCTTGACTTAAACTTTTTTTTTTTTAATAGAAAAGCAAGAAATATTTTTCCTTCTGTACTTTATAAAACGTAATAATCTGAAGCAT
>MU182625.1:93543-122031 GCA_016904865.1 Pissodes strobi | reverse complement strand
CTTGCTACCAAGGTGAAAAGTAGCCAAAGTACCGATTTTCAACTGTTTATAGCTGTGAAACTACTAACTTTAGAGGTATAACATCATACATAAAATATGCTTTGAATTTAACAAGGAATCGAAAAATAAATTCATATATTCATATATTCCATTGAAAAAAAATTAACTTCTTGGTTTTCCCTGTATACTGATCATTTTTCCAATATTTTTTATACGCAGAAAAAAGTATTTTTCAGTACCTACATAACCATACTTTTATTTTTTTTGCGACACTTAAAATAAAAAAGTTATAGGGCGGTGACATTATAGGAGATCACCCTGTACAGTGACGAAAATAAAATTTCATACACTGAGGTTAACATTTTATGTGAGCCTACCAAAGCTTTTTCTCAACACTAGCTACCACTTTTGACTCAATACAGGTCGATCACCCCAGTTCAGAAATAATCGTTCTGGGAGACTTCAATGCCCACAACACCAACTGGCTCAAACATCACAACAAGACCGACAACGAAGGTAGAGAAGCTGAAGCATTTGCCATCAGCTGCGGGCTTACTCAACTTGTAGACGAACCAACTCGAATCTCAGAGAGGGGCGAATTCGCCACCCTCCTGGATCTTTTTCTGACCACCAATCCTGACCAGTACAAGGTTACAGTTGGTCCGCCATTAGGTACCTCCGACCACAAACTTATTACAACGGTTTGTGAATTGCCACCCATACAGAAGGATCCACCATTGCCTCGCAAAATCTGGCATTACAATTCTGCAAACTGGGACGATCTAAGGCAGTTCTACCTAGATTTTCCTTGGCTCGACGTCTGCTTTGCCACTGACGACCCGTCAGACTGCTGCGAAGAGATCATGCAAGTAATCTCCTCAGGAATGAAAGCATACATGCCAAATTCCATCAAGTTACCATCAAAAGGAAAGCCCTGGTTCGACAAAAGATGCGAAAGAGCTGTAGGAAGGAAACAGCAAGCCTATAAGTACTGGCAGCAAAATCAGACCGCTGAAAATCGCAATTATTTCATCGAAGCGAGAAACGAGTGCACGCGTGTGATCGACGAAACTAAGCACAAACACAATCAAAGGATCAGGAATAAACTTTTGCAATGCGCCAGTGGTTCCAGGAATTTCTGGTCGGTAGCAAAGGCAGTAAGTAGCAACTTTACAAAAACGTCTCTCCCACCTTTGACGGACGAACGTGGCATCACGGCGGCTACAGCCAAGGAAAAAGCAAACATGCTCGCCAAAATGTTTTCATCGCACTCTACCTTAGACGTGCCCCAAGGCAGGACTCTCCCCACTATACCGAACATCAACACTACCTTGGCAGAAGTCAAGTTTTCTCACCGTGATATTCGCAAAATCCTTAAAGAACTAGATACGCAAAAGGCATCGGGACCGGACGGAATACCTGCCATCGTGCTAAAGAACTGCGCCAACGAACTAACACCCGTTTTTTCCAGGCTTTTTTCTCTTTCTTACAGAAAAGGGATTTACCCATCCTCTTGGAAAGTCGCTCGAGTGCAACCTGTTCCAAAAAAAGGCAAGAAAACCACGCCCTCAAACTATCGCCCAATTGCCTTGCTTCCAATAATCTCCAAAGTCATGGAACGTGTAGTCAACCAGCAACTACTCAAGTACCTCGAGAGCAACAGAATAATCAGCGATAATCAATACGGCTTTCGCAAAGAGAGATCGACAGGAGATATATTGGCCTATGTCACTCATATATGGAGTAGGGCAATTGAAAACTACGGAGAGTCTCTAGCGATTGCGTTGGATATTTCAAAGGCATCGACAGAGTTTGGCATGACGGACTGCTCAACAAACTGCCGTCCTTGGGACTGCCCGCCTCTCTCTGCAGCTGGCTGGCCAGTTTCCTTAAGAACCGATCCCTACACGTTGCAGTCGATGGACACATCTCGGACACATTCACCACCAACGCGGGCGTGCCTCAGGGCGCAATACTTTCACCAACTCTGTTCCTCATCTATATTAATGACCTGCTGATCGAAACGAATAATCCTGTTTACAGTTTTGCAGATGACAGTACCCTTGTCTCCCACTTTAGATCAGAAAAACCCTTACCAGCGACTGAGACTCATCACCGTAGACAGGAGCAGATTACAGCAATTAATCATGACCTGGAGAAAGTTCAAACTTGGGGCGATCGAAATTTGGTCCAGTTCAATGCAGCAAAGACCCAAGCAGCAACGTTTACTAAGAGGGCCAATACAGCGGGCCCTGACATCATTATGGCAGGATCGACCATTCCTTCATCCTCGTCAATCGGGCTGCTGGGTGTCTCGGTCAACAGCAATATGTCATGGCATGACCATGTTGCTAACATCGCAAAATCAGCCTCCCAGAAGCTTGGTGCGCTATTTCGCAACAAAAAACTCTATACACCGCAGCAGTTGCTCTTGCTGTACAAAGCGCAAATAAGACCGTGCTTAGAATATTGCTCACATATCTGGGGTGCCGCACCAAAGCATACCCTAAAGCTGCTGGATTCCATTCAGAAGAGGGCTGTGCGTCTCGTCGGCGATCCGGAGTTGACACGGAATCTGGATAGTCTGGAACATCGCAGACATGTGGCCGAGATGTCTCTGTTTTACAGATACTTTCACGGCAGATGTTCCCAGTATTTGGCCCGCATAATCTCGCCCCTGGCAACTCCTGTCAGACAGTCCCGACAGACGGCAGGAGCGCACCAGTTCGTCGTACAACTAGAAACACCTAGAACATCGCTTTACCAGAACTCCTTTGTCTGGCGCACTGCATCACTGTGGAACTCACTTCTAGGACATCTGTTTCCCACTAATTACGACCTACAAATATTCAAGAACCGTGTCAATCAACATCTTCGCACACACACCGCTCGTCGAGCGCCATAGGATCTCCCTTTAGTGTGTGTGCCACTGCCATAAAAAAAAAATGTAATTTTTGAATATTTTGGTAAACTGGGCTTTTTACCTTTATCTCACCTTTATACCTTGCGTTTCTTACTTCAGTAATATCAGAAAAAAGGTTATAATATAAAATTATTTATTAGACGGAAGTATTCCTATACAGATGGTAGTTGGTAGTTGAGGGATTTGGAAAACTAAAAAGCACTATACAAGACCTCAAAACTAAATGGGAAAATACAGGATCATTGGATAAAAGGGCAGGAAGTGGTAGAAGAACATTTTCAAAGAAAAATCGGAATAATATTATACAATTTACAATAAGATACGACTTCAAAATTAATTATAAAACAGATTATTCAAATAATAAAAAAACATTGTTTTAATATTTTAAAGGGGATTCATTTTTTTTCACCAATAAGTTTAAAGCTGGATTTATAGATTTACATAACATAAGCATAGCATAAGCACATTACAATAAAAGGTCGGTTTATAAATAAGCTTGTGTTATGTTGCGCCTGAGCTGTGAAGCGAAAATACTAACCTTACAAATGTCATAATTTTGTTTCAATTTTTTAAAAGAAGTATATATGTATATTAATGTATAAATTCTTAGCATTCTCAAAAATAAAAGGCATACAAAAAGCGGCAAAACACCAAACTTTATTGAATATCGCATATGTCATTCTCTCAACAGGTAAATAATTATAATCCGGTGTTTTCATTGGTGGAACATAAGCACATATCATAAGAAGTTGAACATTGGTCAACTTCTTATGTCAAGCTTATGTTATGTCGATCTATAAATTGCCTGACTCAAATTTTAATGTTTAACTTCTTATGCTTATGCTATGCTTATGTTATGTCAATCTATAAATCCAGCTTAAACGTCTGGGCATTGATGTCACCAACATTTGGGCGTGATGAACATTGTAATTATTCCAGGTTTCTTCAATTTTATTCCACAAATCATGACTATTTTCTGGATGGAAATCATTATTTTTGTTGATTTCTTTCACGATATATCCCCCAAACGTTTTCAATTGGATTGATATCAGGGCTTCTTGAGGGCCAAGGTAACAATCTAATATTATTTTCCCATATCCAGTCCGATACTCTCCTTGCTGTATGGACCGGGCAGTTATCATGCTGGTATATAAAATTTTCTTGTTGAAATATATTGTTTACCGATAGCAGCATAACATTTTGAAGGATGTGTATATAAGCTTGAATGTTAAATCTTCCTCGAATATGGTGACATATTTCTAGCCCTCTGGAAGTAATATACCCCATTACATTAACAGAAAATCTTCCACTTGTTTTAACATGTTGGGTATATCTTGGGGTAAAATTTCTCTTAGCTGAAACCAGTTATATAAAAAAACTTGTTTTCGATATATGAAAGCCTATCTAAACACAAAATGAAAATTTTTTTTCTGCGGAAATGCATTATTTTCATTTTTCCAACTTTAGAGTAACTGAAACCAGTTATATAAAAACATATTTCTGCTTCACCTTCTAAACACTGTTCTAAACATAAACACACGAAAAACTTGTTGCGAAAATATATCATTTTAATTTTTTGTTGCGAAAATATATCATTTTAATTTTTTAATAGAATATTATAACTTTTAAATGACTGAAATCAGTTACATGATCGCATATTTTTGTTTCACATTTCACACATTCTTCTAAACATAAACCACAAAAATATCCAAGCCTTTCTTCACGCAAGTGCGTAGTGGCTTAAACGAGACGAAACTAACCAAAGCTAATCTAAACTAACCCAAGCTAACCCAAACTAACTAAAGCTAACCCAAACTAACCCAAGCTAACTGAAATTGTTTCGCCTAGGCTTGCGTGAAGATGCGGAGTGGCCTAAACGAGACAAAACTAACCGAGACTAACCAAAGCTAACCGAAACTAACGAAAGCTAACGGAAACTAACCAAAGCTAACCTAATTTAACCTAAGCTAAACTAAACTAACTAGAGCTAACCCAAACTAACCAAAGCGAACCCAAACTAACCAAAGCTAACCCAAGCTAACCGAAATTGTTTCGCTTAGGCTTGCATGAAGAAAGGTTTGCGCTTCGCGCAAGCCTTTATTCACACAGGTGCGTAGTGGCTTAAACGAGACAAAATTAACCCAAACTAACCAAAGCTAACCCAAACTAACCATAGCTAACCTAAACTAACTAAAGCTAACCAAAAGTATCCCAAACTAACCAAAGCTAACCCCAGCTAACCGAAATTGTTACGTTTAGGCTTGCGTGAAGTGCGTAGTGGCTTAAACGAGACGAAACTAACCCAAACTAACCAAAGCTAACCCAAACTAACCAAAGCTAACCTAAACTAACCAAAGATAAACCAAACTAACTCAAAAAATGAAAATGACTAATTTCCGCAAGAAGTTTTTTGGGGTATTATGTTTAGAAAAATATTTAGAATGTAAATCAGAAACATGTTTTCATGTAACTGATTTCAGTTATTCTAGAGTCGAAAAAATTAAAATAATGCATTTCCGCAGAATTTTTTTTATGATTTTGTATTTGAGGAGGTTGCTCTATACTAAATAAACAAATATTTCTTACATAACTGATTTCAGCTAAGCGAAAGTTGATCCATATCTTTCTTCATACCGTGTATTTGGCGGCCTGTACACTCTAATCTGCCCGCTATAAGACTGAAAAGTTTTCTCGTCGGTAAATACTACCTTAGTACATACCTTGCGGTAAATATTCCATCGCAAACCCTATTATTTGCCCTTTATTCATATCGGTCAAAAATGGCGTTTTAGCAGATACCTGTTTCTCAGTTCCAAATTTTTCTTTATACGATTTCTTGCCGCTCTTTACTGTCCCAGGAAAAGTAGTATGGTTATGTGCTTCTACTGCTGTCTGAAATGGATTGTTTCGCAAATAATCTATTAGATCATTAGCTTCATTTTAGTTTGAAATTTCTTTTCTGCCACTTCCAGCCCTTCTATCCTGTATTTTCCCATTTAGTTCTGAAGCTTTGTATAATGCTTCTAAGTTTCCCAGCTTGCTCAGCTATTCTTCGTAGAGAAACACCTTCGAATAAAGCAATTAATCTCGCGCTTTCGAGTTGATTCCTCTTCACAAGCTTTGTTAAAATGAAATAATATAATTTTCAAATCTTATGACGATAACAATTTGTCAAAAAGTGAAGTGTATTTCCAGGTGATCTAGGTATACAAAAGCCAATATCACATTGGGAAAAAATAAGTGTACGAAATTTCCGTCACTGTACATACAATTAATACATAATATGTATTAGCTTTTATAACACTGTTGTTGCAGTGAGCGGCTATTCTGATCATCCTTTTTCTTATGTTCTTCTCCAGCACTTTGTGACTGTATTTATTTTAGTGGATAATCTGTAGCCCGCTTAGGTTTATCAAACAACTAAATTAAGATATTGTGTTATTAGTTTAACTTTTCTTAGTTATATTACAAAAATTACATTTTCTTGCAGTTCTATATTTAGAAACTGAGTTAATAACCTACCTTTGATCCTCGTTAGATCGGTCAAATCCATATACTACTTTCGGTTTGAATATTTCACTTCTAATCTCAGGCTGATATGGCTTTGACTTGTTGGAGTCACTGATTTGCTTTGATACTGCTGATGCCTTATTATTTACCTGTTAATTCGAGAATATTTGTTAGTTATTACATTTTTCTTTCTCCTCAATAGTACAAACTAGTACCTGTTGCTTATTTTCTTCTAAGACTGGTTGATTTCTGCTTAGATTGCCTGCTGTTGTTTCTTCTCATAATGCTTTAGGAATTTAGGGCGTATCCCTCACATATTGCCCCTTCTTTTTCTTTAGTTTTCTCTGAATCGTCAAGGTTTGTTTTCCTTTATTATGTTCTAGTGGATTTTGAGGTTATTTTGTAGTTCCACCTTCTTACCGACAGTTGTGGTCTTTGACATTTGGGATTTCTACTTTATATTTATATTTTAAGTAGCATAATATAAGTTGTGAAATTCGATTGGTAGTTTTGAATATTAATAATGGGCTCTTTTCACTTAATTGTTGCTGTCGATTGGGATTTTTACAGATTTATTATTTTGTTGCTTCTGCAGTCGTTTTACAACGCTTAGTTGTCGTTTATTATCATAGAATTCCTCGTATCCACTATTTCTTCATTTTGAGAAGTATTCTCGGTACTACCATTTTTTTTCTGATCTGAAGTTTGTTCTCTAATTCCGTGGAAGTGGAAAAAGGCAAATTGACTGAAATCGATGATATAGTCCTTCTAGAAATACCTACTGGGAAGAGAGGAAGCATTTTGCCGTAGTGCAGTCCTAGGTGACTCAACCTTTTTGTATTGTGTGTAATACTTCCCCTTTAGGGAATCTGGGATTGAGGCCCTAACTAGTGCCTGACACAACCGATTTGTCGGGATATTCGTACTGCACGAGCTCACCTTATAAATCCGAGGCAGTTGATTCTCCAGGCAACCCTCCAACTCGAGAGAGGTAAATATTGCTAAAGTTTTTTGTCTAATTTAATTATTTAATTGCTTCTATCTGTGTTAATTTTTTACATCGACCACCAGTTGCATTGCCTTCCATATTTTAACTTTTTCCTTTTATGATATCTGAACTTCTTTCTTAATGTAACTTTAGTTTTGATCATATGGGGAAGTTTACATTATTTAGAAGTGGTTCATACCTATTTCTTTTTATATTTAAGTTATTTGCACCTTTTGTATTTCTCTTATTTGCTGATGGTTACTAAAAATCCGTAGATAATTTTTGGGGTGATTTGTTTTATATATGCAAGGAGGGGGCTGTAATTTCTTCATTGAAGTAAGGGGCTTAGTCTAATTAGTATTGGGTTATTACTGGGTTTTACTTTAGGTGGCCAGAAGCCATTACAAGGTTTCACGACCGAGTTTCACTACCGGGTGCCACTACAGAGTTTCACCTTTGGCTCATTTTCACTTTTTGAGCGGACTCTCACTCTCGAGCAGGTGACTTTCACCTAAACTGCTGAGCTTGTAGCCTTTTCAGTAGCAGACCTTTAAATCTAAAGTGGTATCGTTCCTATTATTTTTATAATCTTATCATGGTTGGCCGTAGCTTTTATTAATTTTATTATTTTTTTTTCTTGCGGATTGATAGAATATCGTTTTTATCATTTTAATATAAATTGAGCATTGTTGGCCAAGATTTCCGATAGCTTTTATTAATTTTATGACCTCTTTTATTTTCTGGTCTATTGATATAATTATTGTGGTTTATTGATAATATTATTATTACTGCATTCATAATTCGTGCAGATACTAGTTCATGCATTTTGATTTACCTATAATGTTCAGTACACCAAAGTGTCACTTCGGATAGGAGTGCTTAGAGTTTTTTTTAGGTGTAAGGCATACAGTACCGAGTTTACCAACAGAATTGGTCTCTGTAAAATCCTCATATTGTACGCTTAATACTTAATAGTTTTTGTGGTCCTTCCTTTTTTTAAAGTTTCATTTAAGTTTCGTTGTGAGATTGTTGTTGTTAAAAAAAAAATAAAGAAGCAAATAGATTAACCACAAATTAAGGTTGTGTTTTCTTGCTTAGTAGAACGTGCCTAACAACCCCGCGTAACACCAGTGGAGCTTTTCCAGGTAAGCCGGCAGAACTGGTGGCTTTCGGTGTTAGGTTCGCTTTAATTAATAAGAAAATCGTATTACAAATTGAATAAATAAATTACGAAATACCACATTCTAAAAAGAGGAAAGAGCATCATAGTATGGAAATATGTTTTTTTACAATATTGAAGAAATTGTAATATAATGGATACATTCTTTATATACGGGCATCCTAATATTCGCTATTATCGTAGTAGTATGGCAACGTTGTAACCAATTGCGCCTCTATTGCGATTATACTTCGACCAGCAAGCCCCCTCCTACCTATTTGCTCCAAACAGCAAAGGCCTACATGCATGACATCACGAGCTAAAATTTTGTGAGCACTTAGTCTTTTTGTAGAGGCGTTGTTGGTATTATCCATAGCACGGCTTTGAACATTCTTCACTTATGGATTGAAATTGTGTTTGAATTATAACAAAGTCCGGTGCATATCGCGCAACATTCTTGTTCAATCAGCTAGAATGATTCTTCTTAATGGCTGACTCAAGACTAGGCAGAAACTTTGAAGTTGATATTCCACCAAGGGAACAATTGCTGTAAAGATAAGAACTGGCACCAATAACAGAGGTCCAAGTCTGACACACAGTTGTCTACAGGATGTACAGAACAGTATTGGCCGGAACCGGTGTAAACAGCGTCGGGTAGCATTTTCATCTTAGTAGAGATTCAATAGCCTTGAAAGTTGAGGATTACGCCATTCTGGAAGTATCTTAAAACATGAGATTTAGCAAAGCGTGGAACCAGATATTTAAAACTCCTCAAACAGACAGACAGGTCTGAAAGCCATGAACCCAGGATTCGCTCAGTGCTCATTCGTAAGTGCACGGATGTCCAGAAGAATTGGCAAGAGCCAAAGTGATGAAGCTATGGTGAATACCGATTCCAGGGCAACTACCAGACAGATTAATTTGCTAGGGGACACTCGACCTGCCTACTTTCCCTTGAGCATGCGTTAAAAATGTCGGTTTTTTAATAAATGAGACTAAAGTAATGTAAAATGCAGCTGGACGAAGCGATGTAAACAGTCTGAGATGATACTCTTAGATCAAAGACACTTAGAGGCAACCTAGTTTTTTCAGGGAGCCGACAACGATTGGTAGCTTTGTCGGAGTTCTGAGGGGTCATTGTGGGCATACATGGGCATATGGATAAGAATTCTGTACATTGTGAGGGGCATTGTGTACCATTTGTATATACTAACATAAAGTTTTGCATTTGTAAAAGCATATTCATTAAATTTAATTAAACCTATTTCATAACAACTACTTAAATAATTTAAGATAATTCTCAACCCATTAATTAAAAATAGTTATATAAAATTTTATTATTGTTATAATTTACTTGTGTTTTCAAATAAATATTAAAATTCCTTAATATTAAATATTTTTTGAATGAAATAGCCAATCACTTATCACCAAATTGTCAATAATATTGCTAAGTTTTGATAGGAGTCAAATTACTAGATGCAGAATATTCAGACCCCGTTTAATTGAATATATTTCAACAAAATACACGTATTTATTCTAAACACGATAAGTTGTTAGTCCAATATGCATATCGCCATTTTTATCTTACAATTTTTGTCAGTTAAAATAACAAACGAAATATGATGTCACGCTCAGCAAGCTTTTTCCAATTTGGATATGATCCGATATCCATGCGAACGAGCGATGAAAAAAGCAAATTAATTCGTTTGTCTTGTATGGTTTATTTTTTCCAGGTCATGCATGAATTTTGGTTTTCAGCCAAATGTGATACTAAAAATACATGTAGCGAAATACCATAAAATAAAAACAATTGCCATTATTACGCTGCATTGTGCATGTATGCAAAAATCCATAACGATGCTTTTAATGCTCCTTTTAGTCTTCGTTTTATTGGTCTTTTTCAGTTACGAAATTTTGCTTTTAACAAGGGAGTTAAAATGCACTCTTTATGCAAGTCAGAAAGCAGAAGCTTAATCAGATAATCTTCTTTTGACTAACGTTATAATGCCACCTATATTCAGAAAGCCTGCAAATATTTCATTCCGAGCTTATGATTTGAAAACATTAACAAGAAGATAAATAAATTGTATTATTAGGTGTAAATGTGGTACTTTTTATGGCGAGGTTGTAAGATTAACGGACGAGCGAAGCGAGTGCGGTAGCTATACAGACGAGCCACAAACGGTTATACATGTTATTTTCTCTTCAAACATAAATATTACTTTAAGTTTTAAAATCCGTCTTTTTATTTCCCACGCAGCTACAAGAAATACTAATTTTGCAGACAAGTAACAATCAGCAAAGTATCATTTTTCCTATCTAGGCAGGGATGTGAAAACTTCCCAGCTTATACATGATTGGTCTACATAGACACTAAATATATATCTTGTCAAATTCTGATATTGGTAAAGGGTTAACAATTTGAAATTTGATTAAATAGTAATGAATGAAAGTGGGTCCAATTAGTCTAGGAAACATATGTGACATAAAACTAAAGATAGATTCAGTACAAATTATTGAAACAATATTAAATCCAATGATCTTGGCTTTGCCAACCAAATTGAAAAGTAATTAAATAGAGATCAGATAAAGAATGAAAGCTACTTCAATTAATCTAAGAAGGTAAAGTGAGATAAAGAAAAAGATAAATTGAAATAAAATTACCAAGGCAAATATTAAAATTATGATCTTGGCTGGGCCAAAGTCCGAGGCTGCCTTGCAAAGTATTTAAATAATGAAATAATAAAAAATAAATATATGTGTAGGTGTAAGAATAACTAATTGAAATCAAGTTAAATAGAATCACAAAATACTAACAACATATAGCGGAATTGGAGGAAGCGATATTGAGTCTCATACACTTATCCAGCACTTCAATTATTAACTTCTACATATTGCTCTCCTAACCAGAATCAAAGTACACCCTATAGGCAAAGATAGTAGGATCTATTAATTGGATTGCATCATAAAAGAAATTCAGTAACATTTGCTCTTATGAAGGAATAAGGTCCTTTCTCTTTCTTCACGAAGCCTCATATATTAAATATCGATATTTCTCTATGCTAGACAGACAAACATATACTTAATGGGTAGAAGACGGTCTAGGTATATGCAAGAGATACTAGGTAACACATTTTATAGATAATACTTGTCTATTTAATACACCAAACGTGAATTTACCGAAAATGATTCACGAGATATGATAAGACAACGACAAGCTATAACTAGCTTGAAAACAATCTCACATGCAAAATAGCAAAAATTTAATTAAAAAAAAACTTCCTTAATTCTACCTGTAAATTGTAAGCTCAATTTAAGCATCCTTTCCTTACACAAATTTATATTTATAGATGAAAAAGGTATCTGGAATAAAAAAAATCGACTGATTAATCTGATACTTGATGGAAAGGATATTTTACTCTATTTTTGCACATTTGTAGTTAGTCCATTTGGAAACGGCACCGTGTGCCGAAACATATGTCACGGTTTATTAAAATAAATTGTGGAAATTTAAAACCTTTGTGTTTTCCGTTAAAAAAAATAAATATAAAAAAGTATAATACGGTACTTCCTCAAAACATCTCTCTGTCAGGGCCCGAACCAAAGTTTACTAAATAAAATATAAGTTCCCGCGCTCTGAAGCACGCAAAACCGGCTAGACCTCTCCCCCTCGTCCCGCTCGAGGAGCCAGCCTCGGCCGATGCATACGCATACACAGTTTTTCACGGTAATTGACGGTACAAAGTACAAAGTTTACAGAATATGCAGGTATCTGCGGCACGCTTCTGTAAACTTTGCCCGAACCAAGTTAATAGACCAGTCGCCAACCATTCTTAATTTCCGGATCAAATTAGGGTTTCTCGAAAAGGTGCATTCGCATAGAAATTACATAGTTCCACTATCCGCCACGAAGGAACGTTTGATCGATGTTTAAATAACACAAACTTGCATACTAAAATTAATAAACATATTAAAAGAATTTTTTATACGGCTATGCTTTTATAAAAATAATCATAATAATATTATTTGTGTTAAAATAACTAAATAATCCACTGACCGACTAAGAGAAATTTTTCTTTTAACATTAAGCTGGCTAGCATAGTGTAGTAGAGTGAACCTATCAAGTTGAATGTATGCTACTGAATAGGCTGCAAGCTCAGCAGCCGAGGTAAAAGTGCCTCTACACTAAGGCGAACGTGGGACGTCTCGACTCAATGGCCAAACCCTGTAACGGCTCCGGGCAGCATTTTAACACTATGGCATAGGATTCGCCAATTAAAGCGAAGTGCCGAGATCGGTACCAGAATGTTAGAACGGTGCTGAAACACAGGTCGGAATGTTGATGAATGTTGCTAGTTTACCCATGTCTTAATGGTGCAATCAATTGCTTCCAAGTACGTGGTGGCGCAGTGGTGTAGATGGTTAGCCTCTGATCCGATGGTCACGGGTTCGATTCCCGCCGGTTTTATTTTTTATTTTTTGAACGTTATGTTTTCAAACAGTTTTTTTCTTCACTTTGGGCATGTCTTGGGTATGGCTTGGGTTAGTTTGGGTTAGTTTGGGTTAGTTTGGGTTAGTTTGGGTTAGTTTGGGTTAGTTTGGGTTAGATTGGGTTAGTTTGGGTTAGTTTGGGTTAGTTTGGCCCCCGTAGCCAGCGAAGCGAGCGGAAGGTGAAATATTAGATTTTACGAACGTTTATTTCATCAACATTCCGACCTGTGTTTCAGCACTGTTCGAACATTCTGGTACCGATTTCGGCACTCCACTTTAATTGGCGAAACGAATCTAAATCGACCAATGGAATTTACCCGTGTGCAAATCGACCAATGAAATTTACCCGAGTGCCGAATCCTATACCGGAATGTTTAAATGCCTCCGGGCACCTGTAGCAAAAACCCGGTACTGGCTTCTGGCCCCGATAGTGAAACTTGCAATGGGACCCGGTAGTAAAACCCTAACTCGTGGGTTGTCTGGAGGATCAAATGCCTCGGAAATCCTCTAGTGCAGTATCTAAATCCCAATAAATCGGTTGTGTCAAAACACAAACTAGGAACTCAATCCAATATCCCCTAGAAGGGTAGTATAAAATGCAATACCAAAAGCTGAGTCACCTACAACTACACTTCAGCAAAACACTTCTTCTATTTCCGGTAGATATTTCTAGAAGAACGAGATCATCGGTTTCAGTCAATTTGCCTTTTTCCACTTCCACGAAATTAGAGAACCAACGTCACATCAGAAAAAACGGTAGTGCCGAGAAGATTGGTCGAAATGAAGAAACAATCGATACGATGAATACTTCTAAAATATGTTGGGGTTTGGAACCTTCGGCAACATGCACTAAAACGGAGTTTTATCCATTTATTTTGTCCTTTGGACCCCCTAAATTATCTGAGAAATTATTAGGGGGTCCAAAGGATAAAATTGAAATATTAGAAAGAAGTGGAATATATGAAATTGAATGCATGGATTGTAACCAAAAGTATGTTGGGCAAACTAGAAGATCTATACAAACGAGATTCAAGGAGAACATAGCTCATTTAAAGTATGGTAGAACAGAAAAAATCAAGTGTTGCCGAGCATGCTTTTGATAATAATCATAGAATCACAATTAAAAGTTTAAAATTAATTCAAAATATAACTGATAGGAGATTATTAGACGCATATGAAAGTATGGAAATTATTAAATGTAAGAATAGTTTAAATAGAGATAGAGGGCCAATTCCGTATAGTCCATTGTATTGGTTGATCGAGCGTGACTAGTAGGATTCCAGGATTGGTCCCTTTGGTTCCGTAGGTAGAGTTTTAAATTAGTTTCAATCATCTCCTGATGATGCTAACATGGTTAGCGAAACACGCGTCGACTGCAATAATTCTGTTTCGGTATTGAGGATAAAATTCCGTTTTAGTACTTCTAAAATAATAAACGAGAACTAATCATTGTAAAAGACTGCGGAAGCAACAACTAATGAGGAAATATTTCTAAACGAAATAATAAACCTTTAAAAATACAAATCGACAGCAACAATTATGGGAAAATAGCACATTACTAATATTCAGGGCAACCAATCGAATACTACAAAAGTTATGTCATGCCACGTGAAAAGATAAATATGAAGTTGAAATCCCAAATATCAAAGTCCCCAACTGTAGGTTAGAAGGTGGAACTACAATGTAACCTCTAAATCCACTAACGCATAAGAAAGGAAAACAAACATTGATGATTGAATGATAATTAAAGAAAAATATGTGAAAAACCAGGAGGAAAGTATGTGAGAGATACGCCCTAAATCGCTAAAGCACTATGAGAAGAAACAAGAATGAATAATCTATGCAAAGATCAACACATCTTAGAATAAAATGAGCAAGAGGTATTAGTTTTTACTATTGAAGAGAAAGAAAAATGTAATAACTAACAATCATTCTCGAATGAACAGGTAAACAAGAAAGCAGCAGCAGAATCTCAAAGCAAGTCAGTGACCCCAACAAATTAAAGCCATATCAGCCTGAGATTAGAAGTGAAATATTCAAACCGGGAAAGTAGCATATGAATTTGACTGATCTAACGAGAATCAAAGGTAGGTTATTAACTCAGATCCTAAATACAGAACTGCAAGAAAACATAATTATTGTAATATAACTAAGCTTAGTTAAATTAATAACACAATATCTTATTTTAGTTGTCTGAAAAATCTAAGCGAGCCAACAGACTATCCACCAAAATAAACACAGTCACAAAGTGCTGAAGGACAACACAAGAAAAGAGATGATAAATATTATGTAATACTAACCGTATGTATAACTAGTTAATATGAATAAATGCTGCAACCGGAAGCCCACTAAACTTATTCACAATAAATGAAATAAATTACTTTATAATTAATTAACCGAAGAGGTTAATACTCAATAATTCTTATCACAAAATATAGAATTTTTTGTTGCTAAATGCAGCATATTGTAACGGAATATATGCTTATTCCACTACATTAAAATTTCAATTCAATTGCAAATGGTTCTCGATATTTAATATTTAAGTCGCCAGTGACATCTATTCACGAATGGGTTTATTTCGTGCGAATAACGATTTTAAGAGTGTTAGTATTGTATTTTGTACCTATAATTCGTGAATTTATTTTACTATAGATTACTATGTTTAATATAGGGTATTTTTATTACTTTGCGCTACGTGATTTATACTGTTGGTCACATGATATAAATTAGCCAATATAACATCGGCAAACATAATTTTGTCCAACGCCAACGTCTTAAATTTTGAATGCGAGAGGTTTATCTTGTGTAGAGACGTTGACGGGTGAGTGCCGATTTATTAATCTTGAAATATTAAATTCATCTTGCAATATTTTTGACTAATTCTTTCATTTTTAAATACATAAATAATATTTGTTTATGATTCGCTTAGTCTTATTTGACTAAAGCAAGAATTTAGCATTTTTATATTCCACTTTTAATTAGCTAACTTCTTCAATATTTTTAAATTATTGTCGTGACCTTTTGGGTAATATTACCGATTTATTGGTGAATATTTGCATCTCTCATTAATCAAATTCATGTAGTTTGAAAGGGGCTTAGTCCAAATTTATGGAGATCGTAATTATTTTATCGTTCAGTGGTCACGCACATTTTTTACGCATTTTCATTCAAATTGAACAGTATTATTTGGGTTAATTCTCGGAGTAAATTCTATATATTCCTGCAAAGGTAGTAAATTGAATTTTCAGTAGAATTTCTCCGAATTTTCCCTCATAGTATTGCTGGTTTTAATATTTTTTCTTTTCAGGCTCATTTAATTTAATTTTCAATTTATTTGTTACATCAAGCATAATATAACTATCAGCATTCACTCTGTCTAGTCTCAATCCTGATGTACCGACATAATTTTGCATTTATGAGAGGTTAATCTCACATATGTAAATTTATCTGGTTTTATCTTTTATCTAAATTTCTATCTCGACGCGAGATAGTAATTATGTTATCTTTATCTTTAATTAATTTGAGGTGCAATTGCGCTCAGTTTTCGTTTATGTGCCAAGGGTCTAAGTAAAAGCCATAGTACTTACTTATTTTGAGTCATAAGACTCATTGTTAGAGGTTGTACCTCTATTTCTCTATTTATTATCAAATTTAAAGTTACCTTTTATATGCATTTTACCAAGAGTAACAGTAGTTATTTATAATTTTTGCTCAACTTAACATTGTTATTCAAATTTCTGATTATAATTTGCTTTTACCAGTAAATTTTCAATTTGTAGACTGCTTCCTCATATGTTTAACATTGTCACTGATGTTCACATGATTTTCCTTGCATATTATTTAATTAGCGATATACATTGGTCTAAGACTAGTTTATTTCCTCTTGGATGTAACTCAACACCCCCGAATTGGCGAAGAAAACATCTTGCTTGTCAAGCAGCAGATGTTTGTCCGCTTGCTGTACTGAACCACTCTGAGGGAACCAATATTTTGTGAACCAAATAAGTCCTCGATAATCCCAATAGATACCAACTTGGGAACAGGCAGAAACGGTTCCAGTGGAGGTCCCAATACGATCGCATGGTTACAGAATAATTGGGCAAGCTAAGTATAAGCCAATCAGAAGATAAACATATTGTAAAGACCAATTGCTATATTTCATTCCTTTTTAATCTTTCACCTTAATTTTAATGTTCATTACTAAGTCAATTTATTCATCAGATAAACTCCATTTCAAATAATTTCATCAATTATATTTGTAATTTAATTATATAGATAAACTCCATTTCAAATAATTTCATCAATCATATTTGTAATTTAATTATGTAGTTAATATATTAATTGTTTTTAACTTACATGTCTGCGAGACATGGCGATTTCTGATATATAAGATATATTGCCTATATATTTATTTATATTTAACTATTCGTATTCAGTGCGCATTGTCTCTAGGAACTCTGGCGCCCACAAAAAAAAATTACGGCTAGTAAAAGAAACAACCTACCCACTGAGAAAAAACCGTAAAGAAAAAACGAGTCTCAAAACGAACATCATTTACTAAAAAAATTTCTTATGGTTATGAAAAGTAGTATACAGCTAGCGAACAACTAGTACTGCGCTACAAAATGGCGCCCAATGCTTAATTAATTAATTTCTTAATATTACATTACAAAATGGCGCCCAACCTCCATTACAATATAAAGTAAAATTTAAAATATTTTTTAGTGGCAAAATCAGACTGTTACAACATCTAAGAAAAAAGTAAACGTCAGAAATATTTATTTGAAACACACTAACCTTATTTTTACTTTTATGGGGGTCACAACGTCTTCCTTTAAATACCAGCGGTAATCGCCCATCATGGCCGTATCCCATCGCCCTTGGTAACGAATTGTCATTATCCTGATATCTTGATGGAGCCTTTCATCCTGCTCGTCGCTGACAGCACCCAAATTCTCAGGAAAAATTATAAATGGGAATGGAGAAAGTGAATTTTTAACGACATTCGGCAACCAAGCGATCTGTAGGAGTCTAAAAGTTAATTAACTCGTTGCTCGTAGTTTGCATCCATATTGTTGCCTGAAAATCCCCTCAATGCACTTACAAATGGGTTCCAAGCTCTGAGTTATTTAGTGATGAGCTTTTCTATAAAATTAACATCGTCCAGCAATTTTCTAATTTGTGGCCCAATAAATATACCTCCTTTTAATTTGGCGTTACTTCACTGGGGACAGGTTTGTCTTAGGTATTTAAATTCTTCACCCTCTTTATTCATAGCTTTCACAAAGTTTTTCATCAGTCCAAGCTTAATGTGAAGAGGAGGCAAAAGAACATTTTTTGGATCTACAAGGGGCACATACATTTTGACAGCCCAGCTCAAGTTCACTCCTTTCAGACCATATCTTCACTCACTGCACGACTGTCCCACAAAGAAAACAGGTATAGATGGTTTTAAATTTTCATTATGTAATAACACAGCTTTTGAACTATATTTCGATGTGTCTATGAACAAGCGCCACTCACAAGGAGTATGCTCGATATTGAGGTCCTGCATTAAACCATCGATATCAATACACGCATATAACGAATTTTCCATATTGTACAATTCAAAAAACGTAGAATTTCTTTTTCTAAAAGTCGTAATTTTGATTTCTTTGGGTAGTAAGTTCAGCTCCTCAAGACGAGACACAAGAAGGCTTAACTGCTGCTTGGACAACCCTAAATTATGTACTAAATCATTTAACTCACTTTGAGCAATAAAATATGGCTCGCCGAAACTGGGAACTGTAGCAAAAGTGGTATCAGTTCACTGTTTTTCTGAGCTGCGTGATGATCCGTTATTATCTCCCAAAATATTATCTTGCCAATCTAAAGGCGCAGTTGGTACTGATAAGTCTGCATTGTAAGGAACAGATGTTATGGCAGAAGGCAAATTCGGATATTATATCTTGCGCTTTGGAATAACCTTCAGTCTTTGCCATACAAAAATGCAATCATCATCATTATTGGTAGGTTCTCGATATACCATTGGACCGGCAAAAGAATTTTTTTTCTCTTCCCTTTCATCCACTGCACCAGTGACACACTATAGCTGACACAGCACATATGGGGAGCATATTGCTTGTGTTGATCTCCGATTAAAACACCGAAGTACATGAAATAGGATATTTTCACATTTTCAGAAAATGATCTGACTTGAGACTACCATAAGTTCCCCATAAATATAATAACGAGAAAACAAGTGTAATAAAATTACATTTAGAATAAATGGATAAAACTACATAATCAGGTATATAAAACATTTCACTGTCTCAAGCCAGTGTTCCGTAACACACAATGGACAATCTCTATCTGACAAAAACATTTAATAGTATATTATTTTATATGGAGGAAAAGTGATACTTTTCATGGCGCGCTCGTGTTTAACAGCCGAACGGAGTGAAGCTGTTAATAGAGAGCAAGCCATGAAAAGTAACTTTTCCTCCAAATTAAATATGCTGTTTTTTCTTCAAATGTCGACAAATTAATGCAAAAACATCTCTTTTTAATAGTAATAATAATAATTATTAAAGGTAAGTGAGTTCGCAAGGCGGCTTAGACCGGTGTCAGTGAATAGGCACAGGTTGTTGCTATAGTAATGTAACATAAAGCTGTCAGTGAACACTGTCAACAATAATTATTTTTTTAAAATTGCATCTCCGATTGCGTTTTAATTCCGTATTGATAAGCAGTTATTGAGTAAGTTCGATGATTAAATAATAACCAATTTGTTCCTAAATTAGTGATTTTTAGAAATGTAGTGCACAAACTGAGTGATAAATAAAAATTTTAGTTTAATACTTCTTGAGTTGTTGACGCTTGTTTTGTTGTTTGTTTGTATCTATGTTGCTATGGTAACACTTTTACCTCCACCGGCGAAAAAGTGAAAAGTAAAGCTCCGGCGGAGGAAAATGAAACTTCACGGCCGCCTGCACAGTCGAGTAATGACGGATTTACTGACGTTTGAAGAAAAACATTATTTACCTTATTCTGAAGTGACTGAGCCTTTTATTATAAACTTTCAGCTAGAAAATTTTTTGTCACAGGTCTCAGGACTTATTAAAATTACTGTGACATTACAAGTGATAAGTCTCACATGAGACACACCAACGACAGCCATGCAAGAACCAGCTTCCTCCATTTTTTGAGTTACACGATTTGAAAAGTGTCTCTTCAAAATAGTAATTTTTCTTCTTCATCTTTAGGGTTAAGTAAAATTTGTGTAAAATATATTGTGCAAACATACATAAAATTTATGTAATAGCCAGACTTATGCAATCTGCGCTGATCATAAAACAGTCAAATGATCGAATCTAAATCTATCTGTAGAAATGTTTTAGCTATCAGAAAATTAAATTAAAGAATGCTATCATATTTTTGACTTTCTATGAAATTAATTTTTTCATACGAAAGGTCCCCCCTCGGGACCTTTTCTAGAATCTAAATTGTGTTCAATTTAACCTCCTTTCTGAATTCTCGATTGTATTTAATCTAATTTAAACCTATGTCAAAAAGTTGTCATAAATGAATTTATTTGCAAGTTGTTGTACACCGTTCCCTGATAAAATTTGTTTTATGTGTGTCACGTCTGACGTTCGTTTCATGCAAAAGACCGTCTCCGCGAAGATTCTGATTTATAGTCACGACAGATAAAATCCGTAATTTACTACCGGCCCTACGGCCTTTTACAACTTGTTTATTTATTTTTTAAGTGTCATAAACCGTGATGAATAAAGTTTTATGACTAATAGTGCAAGCGCTTTTGGGTGCGACTACTTTGAAACGAAAAGTGTATTTTGTTATTACAATTCCGATAAATCAGTTAATGTAGAAAGGAATCAACGGAATGTAACTATTACTATTACATAGAAAAAATGTTGTAACTATGAAGCTGGATTTATAGATTAACACAACATAAGCATAACATAGACATAGCATTGCATAAGCACATTACAAGAAAAGGTCCGTTTATAAATAGGATTTATGTTATGTTGCGCCTGAGCCGTAAATCGCAAATACTCACCTTACAAATTTCATAATTTTGTTTTAAATTATTTAAAGAAGTATATTATAGAGTCTTATGTATATTAATTTATAAATCCTTACCATTCTCAAAAAGAACAAGCATTCAAAAAGCCAAAACACCAAACTTTATTGAACATCGCATATGTCATTCTCTCAAAAGGTAAATACAATTAAAATTATGTGTTTTCATTAGTCGAACATAAGCACATAGCATAAGAAGTTGAACATTGGTCAACTTCTTATGTCAAGCTTATGTTGAGTCTTATGTTATGTCGATCTATAAATTGCCTAACTTAAATATGAATGTTTAAGTTCTTATGCTTATGGCGTTGTTTTCTAATGATATGATAATATATATTTATACGTTTAAAGATAAGATTATATTCATGCTAGTTTTTTTAAATACGAATTATGGGAAATTTCTTTCATTTGGTATATAATAGAATATAGAGTAGTAACGTGAAGGATTATTTATTTATTTATTTAATTTTTTAAGTACATCTTTCTAACTGTGGGAACCCAATTACAGAACAATACAACATAAAACTAACCTAAACAAAATCATTTAATTCCTCGAATGATGCAGTGGAATATGTTTAAATCATAGCTGATATTATACATATATAGACACATTAGGCTCAAGGCCGCGGCGGCGCTCAGTGCTCTATGGTCCCCCGAGTTGTGGGGCTTGGGCCGAGAACTATGTTGTGGATCTATAAGACGATGATTACTCGGATGCTCATGCAGGGAGCGGTCGTTGGGTGGCAAGGATCCATGAAAACGGCATCCAGACTAGTACTGGACAAATTACAGCGACTTACATGCCTCTGCATCACGGGGGGGCCATGAGGACGGCACCCACAAATGTCCTGGAGGCGCTGCTGGGTTTGCCTCCGTTGGTAGACTGGATGAGGAACGAGGCGGCTAGAGCGGCCAAGAGATTGGCTGATATGGGGATGTGGAGGGGCAATGGCTCCTACCATAGCCATTACGGTCAATGGCCAGGATTTTCTGGGGACCCAACCATCTTGGGTATGTCAGGTGACATAATGGTCGCTGAGATATGCAAGGGGCTAAGCTTCCTCTTCCCTACGAAGGAGGATTGGGTGGACGGGATGATGTGAACCTGGGATGAACTAGTCTGATTCAGAGACGGGTCCAGAATGGACACACTGTCTAGAGCTGATACGTACTGTGAGGCTCTAGGGCGAGAATCATCCACCCCACTGGGTGAGCACATTACGGTTTTCCAAGCGGAAAATTTCACGATCATGATGTGGTCTAGGAGTCGTTAAGGCTCAATATCAGTGGCAGAAGTATTTTTGTTTTGCTCCGACAGCAAGGCGGCACCCATGGCGCTGAAGTCGGTCCGCACGCACTCCTTGTTGGTGAGGGAGTGTAGGAGCTGGCTGATTCAACTGGCAAAGCATTTCGGGTGTACCGGGAAACGAGGCCGCTGACGCCTTAGCCGAAGAAGGCTCAGCACGTAGATACTTAGAGCCTGATCCCTGTGTGGGGATCGCTCAGAGTATTCGCGAAAGAGCTTTGGAGGCCTGGACGGACGGTCAAGCTAAAGAGGTATGGCGGACGACTCCGGGGACGAGACAGACGAGGCTCATGATACATGGGCCCGCGCAGAGTTTTACCAGGAGGTTGGTAGATCTACCTAGGAAGGAGTGCAGGGCCCTGGTAGGATTCTACTCAGAGCAATGTAGGCCTAGACGGCACCTGGCTCTGCAAAGAGTTGCAGAGTGTAGATGGTGCACGGAGGACGATGAGACTCTATATCATTTATTTACGGATTCTGAAACTTGGCGTGGCCAAGTTTCAGAATTTTTGGCGCGACGGCGGTCGAGCCAGATTCAGTGCCTCGTGTTAGTCTGAAGGAGATGCGGGCTTTCTTAAGAAAGACCGACATCCTAGAGCTTCTCTAATGCAGGATTGACGTCCAACGGGCCCAATTGGTGACCAAAGTGCAAGGGCCGCTGGGGCCACCCTTTCCGATACTGATTATACATAGATCAGTATTTAAAAATAGTGGTGCGAGGCTTGATATTATAGATGCAAAATATGATTTTGGCTCATAACAATGCTCGTAACAAACGAATTACAAATCTATGGTTATTTGCTCACCACATGATCTAGACACATCTGAATATAATATTTTATCTTTATTGTACCATGGGTTCGAGGAGTACTGAGATAAAATGAGTCAGTGTATCTGGATGCTGTTCAGGGAACATTAAGTCTTTGCGATTTAGAACTTTATATTTAAATGTTTGACTATTATCAAACAACTGAAGAATGGCATATAATAATTTATTAATAATTGAGAACGTAACACTATTGAACACAACTTAGTTAGTACACGATTTATAGCTATTAAGTGCCATATACGATCGTAGAATCCCCCTTGCAAATCACTAGCTACGTCTTGAAAAATGTTTCTTATAACACTTCGAATTCGGTGAGCATTTCGATACTATCCGGCTTATTTATTTATATAATGTTCTTAACATAACCCCAAAGCAAAAAGTCTAGTGGATTTAAGTCCAGAGACCATGATAGCCACCCTATAGCACCCCGCCTCCTTTTCCATCGCCTCGGAAAGACGTAATTCAAATAATCCGCCGCATAATGAGGGGGTTCGTCATCCTGCGGATACCATAAGAATTCACTTAGGGGTTCAGGACCTATTGCATTAGGATATAGGGTGGCCAGTGCAGATATTAAACAATCTTGCAAAAATCCGTGGTAACGTTGTCCTGTTAGTGATTCGTTAAAAAATATCGTCCAACATATTGTCCTTGCCTCTTGCAGTTTCAAAAGTATTTGTCCTTAGATATCCCAGAAATGTAGCATCTTGTTCAGGGACGGACCAATAACAGCTTTCCTTGTGAAAGACCCTTCATGATTCCAACGTTGCTTAATAAAATTGTGTTTTTGGTTCTTGTGGTAAAATTTGCTACTGCACCTATTGACCACTTACCTTCAATTCTAGCTACTCTTTGAGCTTTTTCAATATCTGTTAGATGACGAGGGATTTTGAAAATTTTTGGCAGTGACAGGCTTGTCAACCATATATTTTTTAAGTCAAAGTCACTCAAAACCGATTTACACTATAATAATTTTAGTGTACCCATTTTCTATGAATACAACTGTTCTTCCTTGTACCAGTGAGGGTTCTCAGTTGCCCAATATCTAAAATTTTGTTTGTTGACTTCTTCATTCCCACAAAATATAGCTTCATCCGAGAAACAAATTCTTTTCACAAACAGTGGGTTATTATTACACATTTCTGTTGGTACCCCCACAGAATTCGTTTCTACGCTCTGGATCATCATCCAATAATTCTTGAACAAATTGAAATTTATATGGATGGCACTTCTCTTTCTCCAAAAATTTTGATAATGTTGCTCTGTGCAAGTCGTTAGTAAGTGCTGCTTGCGTTGTTGACGTACTAAAGTCAATAGACAATCAATTATATACTATCGACAATTTTAGGACGATCTTTTCCAGTGCGATCTTTAACACTTCCAGTATCTCTTAATTTTCTTTCAATTTTGTTTACTGTGGACTTATGGGTGGCCTATGTGGATATTTGTTCAGTTGTTAAACAGTTTCAAAACTTCTTGTTGTGTCCTGGTTTTATCTGCGGGACTAAGCATTATTATGATTTGGATTCTCTCATTTTCTGTTAAACGCATGGTGAATAGTTTTTTGCTAATAATTAATGGTAGTGACAAGATAGTAAAGCTAAGGTACAAGATTTTACGAATATACAGGTTTATACTAATTATGAGCACTTTTTAATTTTAATTCATCAATTAAACAACAAAATTTAAATGTTGAATTTTAAATGGCAAAAGGCTTAAGACAGATAAATACAAAACGTTTGATCAATTATTAGATTTTACATTACTTTAAAACGGGAAAGCTTTGTTTGTTAATATCTGGAAAATTATCAGTTTTACTTATAGGTTATTGGAGAAGAATAAACACTTCTTGATCGATTAATTACATTAAATTTATTTTTAGTGTTAACAAAACAAACTTATACTTAAAGATGATTTTGATTGTTCGTTGCGATGTGTAAAAAGCGGCCTATAATGCTGCACTGTTACTCAATTAAGGACTTGTTGCCGAGTGACCCCTGGCCTTGCTTTCCAAGAAGACCGGGAAGTTCAACCGGTTACGAGAGGAGAGCGGAGGTTGTGGTGCCGAGCATAGGCTTGCGCGGATTTTATTATAGTCACTATGAACAGTTATATTATATGAAATATTCCTCAAATTTTTCGTAGAGCCGAAACAAGCCAAAAATTGGGGCATTTTAATTTTAAAAAAGTACACCCTGTGTATTTCCAAATGATAGTAAAATATCCGCGACAAAATAATTAAGTCGACGTTACGAGGGTTTTTAAATTAATTTGTCATAACTCTGAATATTGAATTTATTCCCTGGTGCAATATTATTTTTTACCCCTTTTATTAACTAGAAATCACTAAAACTTACAATTTTTTATGTTAATTATCACTTTATAAGTTACGTGGGCTAACAATGTCTTTTCTCTCTATGCGAAATCACCTCTTAAGTATCGTTCTCAATGATATTGAAAAATTGTTTGCCTATCAATGAATGCTTTGCATATTTGTGGGAAATAAAAATTTCGGCGGGAGTGTTAAATTTTATTACGGGTGGAAAACAATTATTAAAGGGTTTAAAGGTTTACTAATTTCGTTTTTTAAACTAAAATATAGCTCTCTGTTTAGTAGATAGTTTATAAAGCGCTGCAGCAAACTGCTCCGTAAACCATAATGCAACGAAGCACAGGAAAATTTTTGCAGAGGTACCATAACGAAAGCTCTCGTAAGATCACCGTTATGTTCATTGAATCTCTGGAAGTTAGACAATATAATTACGTCTGCCGTACTCAAATTTTCTGTAAAACTAAACCGCTTATCAGATGTGAATTATGAAAAATAGTACTATAGTCTATTTGGAAATGCTGCGAAGTTGTAAATTATTGTCCGATAAGTACACCGGGGGCCAAGACTAAATTGGTTATTTTATCGTAAAGCTACATAATTCGGTTTACTACATATATACAATTAGGTTTGACACACCCGAATACGAGTGAAACGCAGGTGTACACCTTAAAATATACAATAGACTTCATTTCCATATGAAAGAAATGCGAACGGTACAGATCTTTGAGCAGCAGTCAGTAGCATCTCTCAAAAACGCTGGAAAAGTTCTCTAATATAAAAGCGGTTATTTTGTGGGTATGGAAATGCATCGACATTAAGAAAGTATAGGTGTAATGGTCTTTCTGAAACTAGACAAATAAACAGATGTATAATAATTACTCAAGATTTAAAAATATGGAAAATAGTTATAAAAACTTAAATATATGCAATAATATATACAATTAGACACATTAAAATACTACAATAATACGATAATACAAATAATATATTCAATTAAAAAAAACTGCAAATTGTCATCTGAACAAACGGTTGAGTTGTCACTCTAACCCACATGCATAATAATTGGTTTTACTGTTTCATCAACTATATTGTCAAGGTGCCACATTCGTTTTCCTTCATCTATTACATGCTCTAAATACTTTTGCCATTTATTTCCATCAACATGTCTAACAGCTTCGTGAAAGAGTCCCTCAACATCCTTCATTTTGTAGGTAGTATTTCTGGTGGCAACAAAATTTTTTACTGCCGCCCAAACTAACTCTGGGATTTAGCTCACAGTGGTAGGGGGGAAGTCGAAGTACAGCATACGATATATTTGTGCTTTTCCATGTTTGCTGTATTCAAAAGCTCCTTTTTGACCATGTCTCCTTCGTTGTTAGTAGACATTATCATAGTAACTCCATGAGATAAATTACTTCTTGAATTTTTAACAGTGGAATGGTAGATAAAGCTTAATTTTAATTAGTTCAGGTATATTGTCATTCTCTGACTCTTACAAGCTATTTGTTTTGCAATATGTAAATAGTCTTAAATAACCAACTTTTCACTGCAAGTAAAGTTCCAAATTTTTAGAATTAAAATAAAAAATTCATGCGTGAATGGCTTAAGAACCAGGTCAAATCTGAACTGAGAACTATATTTCAATTTATTCAAGAAGTAATTAGAGTTAAGACAGCCGCGCACATTTTTTCACTCCACTGGGGACCAAACTTTTTATGCATCATCATCTGAAGAATTGAATGAATTGTAAGGAAAATTTGTTTGGCCTGCAGAAAAATTTGGAGTGCGTCTTGCAGATTAATGTCTGTTTAATAGTTTTAACACAGTGGGTGTGGAAGCGTGAAATGTCATGAAATGTTCTGTTGCTAACTAAATTTATTAAGGAATAGGACATTTGCGACAAAAGCCACTATTTTATGTCCTCTTTTCGCCAAGCACTTGTTGGTACTTTTTCTATTTTTCCAGAATGGTAGGTTGCATTATCAAGCACTATAATAGAACCTGGGGGTATCTAACATTTGCTGAAAGTATTCTTCAAATACATCTGCATTCATGTCTACATGATAATCTCCAGTGTGTTTCGACTTAAATGTTAACAGGCCCCCTTCTACGAACCCATTTATACTATCAATATGGACCACAATTAAACTGCTGTCTATTCCAGATGGAGGTTTGATTCCTGTAGACCAGCCCTCCAACACAGCTTGTTGGAAATTTTTATATTTTTGTCATCCCAAATCTTGTTTACTGTATGCCCTTCATTTACCCATGTTTCGTCCAAATAAAATATGTTTCGGTTTTCATTACGATAGTCTTTTATCATCCTTTGGTGCTTTCTTCTCCAGCAAATAATTTCATCTTCTTCTATTTTCTGTTTTGTGTATCCAATTCAAAATTCGATTATTTCAATGTTTTCCATAACTTATCTCTGCTTATTTGAAAAAAAAATTCGTCGTTTTTGAGCGTGATATGAATTTTATCTAACGTAGAGATTTCCTTGTTTAAATACAGGGAATGAACTGCTCTTCTGATTCCTCGTTTTTTATTTTCATCCATAACATTTTTTCTCCTTCCAGATGGTGTTTTTGGAGCCTTCATACAGCCACTTGTTGATTCACGTAAAATCTTATATATAGATGTTAGCCCGACTCCTGTCACTTGCGAACACATTTCAAGAATTTTAACCATACCAGAACTAGGCTATTGATGTTTAAGCGCATTATACACATTTAAAATAATTACCTTCTCGTTAACTGATAAAGGACACTTGAAAATTCTCTTCACTGGGGCAAACTGAGAACTTGCCATTTTTACAATTTTCGGTATCAACCGGTCTCGATCGTCTTACAACAAATACTAAACCTG
>MU182625.1:68445-93533 GCA_016904865.1 Pissodes strobi | reverse complement strand
AAGGAACGCCTATGGAAAGTCTGTTAAGATTCTATCGGACAATAATTACAACTTCGCAGCATTTCCAAATAGACTATAGCCATGTTCTTTAAAGGTTTTCAAACATTTATTAGAACAATGGCGGCATAATAGTCCTGAATCTAAATTTTTTCATGAGTCCTAAAAGCGATTAAAGTGGCAATGTATATAAGAATTTTATTAATTTAAAACATTCGTTCTCAGATTTTAATTTTAGCGTTTTAAACCCGTAGATTTGCCTCCAACATGGATAATATTTTCTAAGGATTTCAGCTTGGTTAAAGTTAATACACTTGGCTAGTGCAAGCTTATTCTATGGGATGTAGACCGAAGCACTGCTATTCATTACTGAATCAAGTGAGGTAAAAGACAAATATTACCACCACCTTAATTAGCCTATCGTAATATCTGCAGAGTGGGTGCGTTTGATGGTTCGAATTCAGGATAGCTGCATATTAAGTACACCAATCGAGATACAACATAGACGTTGTCAGCGAGTATAACCAGAACAGTGATAATATTGAGTATGGTAATGATGCCTTTGTTTATTTGCAACTGAACTGCTTAGGCTCTGAGCTGAAATTAATTTATATTTAAATTTTGTTTTAATCAAGCATGCAGTTGCATACATTAATGCTGATTGATTATGATTTAGTTACTTCATGGTCATGTTGGAGAACTGATTGAAACAATATCTAAATGAATACTAATTTAGCTTAGCATCTTTATTATAGTATGCCCTTGATGAATTCTGGTCCTGAAAAATGTGAGTCCCGCAAGAACCTGCATTGTTGTAATTATAAATTCTTGTTAAATCACGATTAATGTTTCTGTTAAAGACTTTTGCAGTCCTTTGAAAATTCAAACGCCGTTTTTGTCACGTCCTTATCACTAATAGCTTTGTAGCCTTGTTATGAATATAAAATGTATAATGTGTTAATAGGCCTGTTATAAATTGCAGATTTACTGTTGTTCAGGTACCAGATGCCTTTTAATTCAGGAATATTACAGTTCAAATTGTAATATATCGGACAAAATCTATAAAGTTTTAAAATTTGGTAAAAATATTAAGAATGGCTATTAGTAAACTAAAAAGTTCCCACCTCTAAAGTGTGTGTTTCTTCCCTTATAACATAGTTTCTACCCCAATTTTTTTTTCGGAATATCTACGAGACAGTGCATGGTAGGTAAAAGTATTTATAGAGGTACAAAGTTGTTAATCATAAAATTCTCCACAAAACAGTTTCTATAACAATTTCCTCTAAAATGTCTAATTTTTTTGCAAATAAAGCGCAAACGAAATCACGGTAGGATATATAATTCGTTAAATATATGTAGGGCTTATTGTCCAAAGCGCCCAAAGTGGTCTTACCCAAGGGCGTATAATATATAAATTTTTCCAGGGGGGTGCAAATTCGAATTTTATTTTCCCATAATTTGTAATGTGCTCTGGATTTAAGTTTTGTTAGTTTATACATTATTTATGTGAATTTCCAAGGGCTTACCCAAGAAAAGTATTAATATATTTCGATAACTACTATTTGACACTCGACAGTGTAACAAATTCTATTTTCTTCTACTACACCTACTGTGACGAGTCAGGGTCACTACGGAGCGGGCGCCAAATGTAAATTCGGGTTGTTGTCAGTGTCTGCTAGAAGTGAAACTTATTCCTTAACAAACATGCTTTGCGACCGACTCGAATCGCACATTGGCCACCCGTATCACATGCACAAAGTCTGACCACTGCACCATAAGACCTGTTGAAAGCAATTCACTGGATCGTAAACACATAAGTAATTCTGATACGCGCAAAGAGTGCAACACCCCCTGACCTTCAGAACATCAATCGTAGCACCACATTACTACTATACCGTTTAGGTAGGATCCGTGAATATGCCTTCCGGTCGTTCCCACTAACACTTAGATGGTATACCGGGTGACAACGAAACTACTACCCAGGCCCGGATTTTAAAATGGCTTGAGATAAAAATTTGAAATTTTTACCAACCATAGAGTTCAGTGACGTGCACATTTGAAGCAAAAAAAATTGACAGTCACTTCCGGTTTCACCGGAAACGATGTAAGTTTAACTTTTTTAAATGGCAACCCCCGTATATTTTTGCATATTTGAATTCTACGAAAAATTCTAAACACTTTTTATGTAGGATGTACTATAGCTAAAGTTAATAGATTTTGACTTATGAGACTAAAGTTTACCCTATTTTGACATTTATTTGCATTTTATAAAAAAACGACATGTGCTACGACCAAAACAAATGGTGCAATTTATACGTCAACCTAGGATGGCAGAATAAAAAAACTTGAAATTAAGAGTTTTCAAAAATTGATATTTTTGATATGTTGATTTTCAATTTTTCATCGATTTTTGTATGAAAACGGTTTAACCTACAGCCATGAGACTTTTACTACCCAATCTTACTTTTTTGTCTTCTTTCCATTTCTATCCTTAGTTTTCATTCTCAAACAACGGATATTATTTTTTATTATGCTTATTGGATCCATAAAAATGGTATTTAGTGGCTGGCTTTTATTAAAATAAAAATAATCATGTTTAGCCATGACACAGGTTGCTATGGATTTTAAAAACAATTGAATTTTGACAGGTACCTTTTATCTTGCCATTTTAAGCAGATTGCAAAGAACTTTTAGTCTAAGCCGAAAAAAAGTCATGAAACAAAGCACGATAATTTACACAAATTGCAACAAAAATTGTGAAATCTGCCGAACACAGCGTATATCTCTGGCTCTGCTTCAGCCATTCAGATTGATTAAGTGGAGGTCAGCATCGTATAATTCTATTACCTAAGCGATACAGAACACATCTCTTATTTGCTCGCGTTTAGCTGACGGCTTCAATTGCAGCATCGCAGTACTACTATACCGTTTGGGTAGGATCCGTGAATATGCCTTCCGGTCGTTCCCACTAACACATACTGAGATGCTATATAGACAGCGCTACGTATCTATTTCCCCTTTTGCCGGCCGTTTTCCAATCAAGTGTGTGCGTATTTCCCTCCTGTCGCCTCTGACGCACTCGTGGAACTCCCCTCACGCGATATGAACAATTGCCGTAACGCTCGAAAATTGTCTCTCCGTGATTAAAGATAAAGAAGTTTTACTTCAAGGCGAATAGGCCTACTGGTGACACCACGTAAAATAAAAGCATCAAGTACTTCTGTACCTTTGGGGTAGTGTGGAAACAAGTACGATCCATATAGGACAATATTACTTCTTCGTTAAAAATCCAAAGATTTAATAGGATTAACAGAGTGGAAGTGGCAAATTTATTTTAATTTTATGTGAGGCCAGTAGCCTACTGCCAACTCCTTAGCGTTCAGCATTGGACTTTATATTATAGGGTGGGCCATCGAAAACGGACCGCAAGGCATAACCGGTAGGGATTTTTTTTTTCAAAAAACCCAAAAACGCCTCAATTTTGTTTGTAAGAAGGACCACTTTTGCCCCAAAAAAGATTGCAAAATCTTCAAACCCCTAAGTAGGGGTGTCATCCCCTGAATTTTTTCAAATGGGGATGGGGGTTTAGTGATACCTTATTAAAAAGTGCTGTTAATTCCCTATACGTTGCTACTTATTTTTTGAAAATCGGTCAACTCGTTTAGAAAATATGAAGGATTGAAATTCAAAACATACATTTTTTAAAAAACGCATAAATTAAATCAATTTAAAAAAAAACTTACCAAATTAATCAAGCAAATGCTGAAAATGTTGCCCGCCAACCTCCATACAGTAATACAAATTATCTTTAAACCGTTCTCGAACATTCTGAAGAACTTGCGGGGTCACTTCGCGACAAACATCAATAATTCGTCTTCGCAGGTATTCTAATGAGGCAGGTGGAGTGCTATACACTTTACTTTTTTTGTGTCCCCATAGAAAAAAGTCTAAAGGAGTCAAGTCGGGTGACCGGGGAGGCCACTCAATTGCACCCCTTCGACCTATCCACCGACCTGGAAAGGTATTGTTTAAATAATGGCGCACATTTTGAGAGTAATGTGGAGGTGCACCGTCTTGTTGAAAAAACAATTCCTCTTCAACGTATCCAGGATTGTTCTCTCTCTATTATGGCAGTTAGGGCTGGATCTATAGTATTTTCCAGTAAATCCAAGTACATATTGCCTGTTAAATTTCCAGGAAGAAGGAAAGGACCCACAATGGAATTTCCAAAAATACCAGCCCACACGTTCAATTTCTCAGGCTTTTGTGTGTGCACCTCGTGAACAACCCTGGAGTTGCTGTCAGAAAAGTAACTACAGTTGTGCGATTAACTACACCGTTTAAAGAAAACGTACACTCATCCGAAAAACACACATTAAATAGGAAATTGTTATTATTCGCCGCTCGTTCACTAATAAGTTCACAAAATTCCAAGCGACGATCAAAATCATCCTCGTGTAGTTCTTGTACCAACCGAATTTTGTACGGGTGGAACTTGTTTTTCTTAATATTCTTCGGACACTTGTACGACTCACGCCGGTCTCATTGGCTAATTTTCCTGTACTCAGTGTATTATCCATGGCAACTCGGCCCAATACTAATACCTCCACAGCTTCATTTACTACACGATTTTCATTTTGCTTGTTTTTATTCGTTACGGAACCTGTTTCCCGAAATTTTGCTACTAACTCGCGAACAATTTTGCCAGAAAAGTGCTTGTCAGGATGGCGTTCATTAAATATCTGCGCAACCTGATTTCCACATTTATAATTTTTAAAATAAAGTTCGATTATTTCTACTCTTTCTGCAATTGAGTACACCATAATTGTTAAAAAGTTTAATGAGAAATTTTAACGCACAAGTCACAGAACAGCTATCTAGCAACTAGCGTACCTGATGGTTAAGCCTTAATAAACATTAAAATTAGCCAAACACATCTAATACACAAAAACAGCAAATTGATCAAAGGAATTTATCCTTATCATTTAAATTTAATACTCCGATACATTTTTAAATAAAATCGATTTACTTATTTGCATTTTTGACCGAAACGTTTTGTTGGTATTTTAGAGTTCAATAAGTTCTTCAGAATGTTCGATTACTGTATGGAGGTTGGCGGGCAACATTTTCAGCATTTACTTGATTAATTCGGTAAGGTTTTTTTAAAATTGATTTAATTTATGCGTTTTTTAAAAAATGTATTTTTCGAATTTCAATCCTTCATATTTTCTAAACGAGTTGACCGATTTTCAAAAAATAAGCAGCAACGTATAGGGAATTAATAGTACTTTTTAATAAGGTATCATTAAACCCCCATTCCCTTTTGAAAAAATTTAGGAGATGACACCCCCACTTAGGGGGTTGAAGATTTTGCAATCTTTTCTGGGACAAAAGTTGTCCCCCTTACAAACAAAATTGACGTGTTTTTTCGGTTTTTTGGAAAAAAAAAATTCCCTACCGGTTATGCCTTGCGGTACGTTTTCGATGGCCCACCCTGTATATTAGATTGCATTGAGTTAGCCGGAAGTAACCCATATGTATAAGACGCCTTATTTCTCACATTACTACTAATTTTAGAAAAAAAAATGTAGGAACATTTTTTATAGGAAATTTGATAAGGAATATTTTTCTATTGAAAAAGGGGGTAAAAAGGATGTCCTAGGGGATGAAGCATACCACTTAGGGGTGGGAAATTTTCGGTTCTGTATTTCTTATGTAATCCTTAACATTCCTACCAATTTTCAAAACTTCATGAATGTTGTCTGATATAAATCGTAATATCACTGAATTATTTGTTAAAGTAACACATCATCAGCGTCAAAAATAATCCAATTTATCGCAGTATGCTAACAAACACGCCGAAGCCCTAAGTTGAGATGTGTTTTTATTTAATACTTGGATTTACTACACGGCATCTTCAAACATAAGGAAAAGAAGAGGTATTCATACAAAATATTCAGCCGCCGAATGTGCAACTGATCGATATAAAAAGAAGCAAGCCAAGTGCAAAGATATTACTTATGTCTTAGGTGTTTTTCTTTCACCTGCACTAAGTACATCTTTTTCACCAACCCTTTTTCTTTCTCCGGTGCACTTGCACTGAGTGGCATTTAGTGCAGCACTTTCTTCACCGACTATTTTGTTGGTGTAAGTTGGTGCAGGATCGTGGGACCATAATGGCAAACTGGCGGCAAAATAGTAAACAAATCAAAACTTAACCTACAATTTTGTTAAGCTGTTGCTGTCCAGGGCCCAAGACAATTTTGTAAGAAAATGATGAAAAAGGCAATAATACTTTGCGATCACAACGGTGAGATGGCTTTTTCTTTCGCTGCTGCACGATTATTTGGTGGAGCTGTACTGACGTACACCAAGTGCAGTTGGTGCAGGTGAAAGAAAAACACCTCTTATGTATGTCTACAAGTATTGGCAGTGTAAAATTATTGATAAAACTTTGGAAACTACCATAAAAAATGAACGAGTCTGCTAGTACTCGAGACACTGATGTGTAAAGCTCTTGGTATTTTGTATGCTTCACAAATATTTGAGTAGCCCTCGCAAAGAGTATATTTCGTCTTCATGACGCCTGAATATAGGCAACCACTTATTTGGAATAATTGTTTACCTATATTCTGGCGTTAGAAAGAAGACGTTTTACAAGGAAGCGCGGAAGTTGCTGTGCACTAATAACTGCGTATGGGTTATGATGTCACATTCCCATACACACTTCACGTCCATTTTTCCGATATGATGTTTACAATTAAGTTCACGGTGAATGATATGGTTTAGAAAACGGTCTATATGTAATAATAAAATGTAGTTTGTAATATGTCATGACTATAGATATGTTCTATATTGTTGTGGAGGATTCATGTTTCCCTTACAAATATTTGCCTGTTCTCCATCTCTTCATAAAATAGAGCCGCTTGCTCTGACTCCAGGGTGTAAACAGCACAAGTGCCAGTCTAGTGACCCCAATGAAGCTGAAAAACCTAAAGAAACTGGAAATACCCTCGACGTTTCGAGGAACAGGTCTGCCCCCGTTGCCAAGAACGAACAAATCTAAAAATGAAAATGATTAGTAAAATGTACTTGCAGCATTCAAGCTTTGAATTGACTTTGACAAGATGACAATAATAATATCATATATCATTTAATTACTGATAAAATTTACTGGTCTTTCGGGATAGTGTGATACTGAGGTGTCATTAGGTAACCAGGTACTATTAAAACTAACAGAAGTTGAAGCAACACATTCATCTTTATTTAATAATATTAAAACACTTTCTCAATTTTACGTTTTTTAGATGATGGTCCTTTGCTAAAATACTTGAAGCGTTCCACTGTATTCTGTGGTGGTTCTATGTTATGAAGAGGTGGAGACCATGCAAACATTTGTAAGGTTAATATGTCATGACTAGTTATCCGTGACGCTACGCCTTGGATGGCGTGCAGGTCATATACCTCAGTTTAGGGATCGATATACGTCAGGTCAAAAGAGATAATAAAAAAGGCACTTCGGTAAAACAATAATAATATGTATTAGTCAAAGATTCAATGAGTTTACACTATATCCGATTACTAAAACACGCATTCGTTTGAAGTATGGTTTGAATTGTTTATAGTTCTTGGTTTCTGTATTTTGATAAAGTTTTTTAAGAGCGGTGTTGTGTTTAAACTTATGGCTAGGTTTGGTTTTTTTCATTAAATAATTATTTTATAAAGTGCTTAGTTAACCTTAATTTCACTTGGCACTTTCAGGCACTGTAACTATTTACCTTTTAAAAATTAATCGATTTAGAACTTTGACAGATATATCGTAGATTCGGCTTTAGTACTTTTTAGGCGGGCATCACCAAGAAATACGCTCCTGTAAGCTGCACTTCTTGCGTTGAGTTTGAAGATTAGGATATCGGTAAAACCATCCACCACGTCCCTGTGGACTGCAGTAAATCAAAGCGGAATAGACGGGAGACTGACAGTCCGCTTCACAATTTATATCATAAAATCTACTGACCATTGTTACCATAAGGTTCATAATTGCCCGCGCTGGCGCTGTTCGCTTGCATGGTTTATAATTATTTATCTTTCCATAATATTTTCCAAGTTCAAGTACAAATTTAGGACGGGGTGATAATTAATTAGTAGTTTAAATGGTTTAGTATAGTAGTTCACACTATTACGCAAAATCTTTTTAAACTAAGCTAGAAATAGTCTGAAAAAGTTAATGAAATATAAGTAGCAACTCTGTTCAAATCCTCCATTCATCTCAAAATCATCTTTTGCATCCTCTCCTTTTTTTTACTGAACTGGATTAACTTGGGGGGCATTATACATTCACAACTAATTTTCGATGCTAAGTTATAATCGTTGGTCAATTGTTTATTTAGTTAAGTATAATCCATGACTACACCTCTTGTAAATATGTTTCTATCACACCTTGTCAAGTTACACGAGAGTGGATAGGTACTTATTGAATATGCACATAATATAATAATAATTGTGGAAAATTATTTGATTGCATCATTAAGCCGCAAAGATGAAAAGTTTCTGTCAACTTGTCACCACGATACACATTGCATACTTAACGAAAAACACCTTTTATCATTCTTTGTTAGTCTAAAACAATAATTTAATATTATCTGAAGCCTACATTTTGAATAAAATCATATAGTATTCTAGCATATGGTGTTAGCAAATATTTTTCATGTGACAAATCACTCACAAAATGTAAAATTGTTTTTTATTTAATACGTGAAAATGTGTATCACCTAAAAAGTATTCCAGACACAGTTTTCGCAACTCATTTGCAATCCGGGTTATTGATGCAAGTGATGAAAATATAAGTGGATTAAAGGGGTGTGGGGACGGAGATCCCCGACGCGGCGGTTGCTATATAGATATTTCATAAAAACAGACACGGCTTATAAAATACAAAACGCAATAGATTTAAATCTTACTGGCACGAATCAGAATTAGGAGTATACTCAAAACACGAGTACAGGTACAAAGGCCCGAAAGGTGTCTATGCGCTCCTTGGACTCTTGTGCTAAGTACTTTCTTGGGCGATACATGTACCATAACTCACTAGTCTATGATTTGACTTTATTCACCGAGTTGCACAGTCACTTTTATAATCTAGTGTAACAAGCAAATTTTGTAAGGGCGACGCGCAACGTTCAAATAGGTGAGGACGTGACAGCCCCGGCGTATAAGGCAGGGTCTACCTATGCCTTACTGACGAGTACAATAAGTAGACCCGGGACGAAACGCAAAAATGGCGCAGCAGGAGAATCTAATCATGGCGTTCTGTAATTATGATGACTATACTCGTGAAGTTTTAAGGTGTATTAGTGGCTGTAATAATATTGGCGAAATCGTGTTACTAAAAATTAATCGTTTAGAGATCAGAAGTGGGATAACCTACGTATTGTGTTATTTGTTGTTGATACGCGACTTCGGCGAGTTAAATCGCATTGGCGTTTTCTTCTTTTCTTGTGAGTGGCGATATCACAAAAACTCTTAACAAAAGGCGGCTCTTGTTGCTATCCTTGACAGTGGATTGACATTTGGCGATTTTTCAGATATTCACGATAATAATAAACAAGTGTGTGCTAATTAAATAGCGATTATTGTAAAAATTGTGGCGTATTTTAACTGTGTTTATTGGCAATGGTGTTTAAAAGGCGTTTTTCTAGTAATTGCTTCAATTGAGCGACGGTGACCACGGCGAAGGCGAATCGGCGATGGAAGATGAAACAGTCTCCATGGTACATAGGCTGTTGAATGGCGGTTTGGCAGCTAGTATCCAGCAGATTGTGGCGGCCGAAATGGCAAAGGCGGCCGTTGGTACTGGCGGTACCAAGGGCATCAGAAAAGGCGATAAATCAGGTGAGAGCGTTCCTCAGGCAGTAGTAGAGCATGCTTGTAGCGATAGGGCGGACTCCGCTTGCAGTTCGGGCTGTATGGGGTCAAGGGCAAGACCAGGCGGCGACTTTATTGACCCTTTCGATCTTGATAGCCAGGATTGTAACGTAGTCAGGTGGTTGAGCAAAATTGATCAGTTGGGCGATATTCATGAATGGTCGAACTATGAGAGAGTGTATTTTATGCAGGCGAAATTGCAAGGCGCAGCAAGGGGCTGGTTTAATAGGGTCGATGAAGATGATTTCTCATGGGAGGAGTGGCAGGCGGCTCTTAGGAAGGCGTTACCTAGAGTGCATGACTTTGCTCAGCTGCTCAAGGAGATGATAGCAAGGGTTAAATTGGACGGCGAAGCCATGACCCATTATTATCATGATAAAATGGCGTTGATTGAAAGGCAGCCCGCGCCTTTCAAGGCACAAAGGCGCTTTCGTGTCTGATTGACGGTCTACCTCTCGATCTACAGGCGAATGAGAGGGCATTTGGTTGCTCTTCCCCTGGCGACTTGTAAACTGGCTTTCTTTCCTCTCTTTACAGATATCGGCGTCCATCAACTGATATTGTGGAATTGAAGGGGCGAGGAAGCCCAGGATCATACGCAGGCGAAGGCGACGAAGACTTTGCGGTCTTCTGAGGCGATTCTCAAATTGAGAGAGGCGTTTGGCGAATTTTGGGTACCCAAGGCGTATTATTTCCAACCGCTGGCTTTTACGAGCAAGGCGTTTGCTGACTTTTTGGAGAGGCGAGGTGTAAAACAACAAGGGCGAATGGTCAGGTTGAAAGGTGCATGCGAGTCTGACTGGCGAAGTGCAAAGTGCGAATGGTCAGGTTGAAAGGTGCATGCGAGTGAGTTTGACTGACGAGGTGCAAATGGCGAATGCTCTGTTGGCGAAAGGCGAGAGCTATGGCGATTTAAAGGCGAGTGAAAATCAGACAAAGGCGTAATATAAAGGTGATATTCGATAAAAGGCGTAAGGTTGCAACCGCAGGTGATACTCTTAGGGTATGCGATTTGGTGTTATGGCGAAAGCATAGATCGATAAGATATGGTTGATTTACTGGCGAGTTAAATTGATGAGGGCATAAATTGTTGCAGGATGGCCGAATGTAACACGCAAATTTTGTAAGGGCGACGCGCAACGTTCAAATATGTGAGGACGTGACAACCCCGGCGTATAAGGCAGGGTCTACCTATGCCTTACTGACGAGTACAATAAGTAGACCTGGGACGAAACGCAAAAATGGCGTAGCAGGAGAATCTAGTCATGGTGTTATGTAATTATGATGACTATACTGGCGAAGTTTTAAGTTGTAAAGCGGAAATATTAGTGGCTGTAATAATATTGGCGAAATAAAACGTGTTACTAAAAATTAATCGTTTACACTAGGTTAATCATTAAATACTTTATCCTACACAACGTTAATCGTCTTTTGACTCACAACATGCAAATTGCTAATGTGAGACATGATTCGCGTTTCTATGTTCGTTTTCATGGAACGCTATTTAAGGACTGGGCGTAATTAAAGGTGAAATAAATACAATTTACACAGGAGTGCATAAAAAGTGGAGCACCTGAAATTTGGGTCCAGTTGGAGGCTTCATATCTTTTGAATCATTTAATCCGTCGAGTTAATATTTTCTTATTTTGTAGGTCTATACTTCGGTATCCCAAGACATGTACCGGATGCATGTATAATGCAATGTTTATAAATTTTTAAATCAAAATAAGAAGTGCGGATTTGTCCCTTAATTTTAAAACACCTTTTGAATTTTCTGACCAACAAAATTTTCTTACAACTGCCATTATCGAGTGAAATAAGCTTTTCCTTATCTTTTTTGTTCTTCGGTGTTTCTCTCTATCTTACTTACTTTGAGAGGTACATGTTTTAAAGCAAAGTAGTGCTTTAAAGGCCTTCATTAAACAACATGTAAAGTTATAATTATTCATTTTTAATCAAAATCACCTCCCCGTCCGAAACCTAATCAAAATCGCATAATTTACGAGAATCTGTTCATAACAGATTAACAGTTCGTACCCTCCCTAAAAATGATATCTAGATATTGGATCGTAAAGAATTTAAGTGAAACCAAAGAATTTACCTATTTGTGAGTAATCCGTCCCGACTCCCCTGCGAGTTGCGCCTGTAGCTGAAGTTTAAGGATTTGCTTTTAATTTCTTTTGACTCAGGAAAATTACTGAGATGCTCAATTTCTCGTATAATTGAGAAACTATACAAGGTGTGTGAGAAATTTATCTAGTTGAAGCGAGTTGATGTCAGAATAAGTGGAAATTTGATTGTGAACACAGTCTCAAACTTTGGCGAGTGGAATCGGACCAGTCTTTAGCCAAAATGGGTGACTTTGAAAATATGTGGAAACTTCAAAGAGAAACCAGTATCAAGCTCAGAACGAATGGATTTGAAAGACCCCTCTCTGCTTCTTGCTGCGGGCTTTTTTGTATGAAAAAGTCCCCATTTGATGTGTGGGTGCGACAAGAAACTATTAAAAAGAGACGTAGATAAGTGTGCCGCATATTCTCAGCACCCGGCTCGACCATCTCTACCTGTTTCTCAAAGGTTTACATGTAAAAAGTGCGTTTTTAATGCTTTTTTATAATACCGAGAGTATTCTAATTTTGTCGGCAAATTTTATTATTTTAGAAGTTTTCTTTGTTAATTTGCATACCTAGAGTCACCCTGTTTCAATGCTATTAATTTTTTCGCAAGCTTTATATAGCGGTAAAAAAATATTGTATATAGCTCATGGTAAACAAAATTGTATACTACTCGCATGCTTAATTGCCCTAGCTATCGGACTCCGATCTTGGTCGCGTACCTGATCGGACTGGACTGTGTACCCAGGAAAGTGCACTGCGGATTTTTACCCTTTTTCGATTTACAATTACCTGTTTAATCGCCCTTCTGTCTGGCTTGCTTTTAACGACATTAGTTACTAGTAAAGGCCCTAGTGAGCTAAATATTAGCGAATTTTTAGTTTCCGAGGACGGACCCCCGGTTTAACTTGAGCGAAAAATGGAACAGGATGACGACTGCTCATCCCTTAAGTCTGAGGACAGCCGTTCGTCTGTACCTAGCGACAGGGTAATGGACAAAACCCGCTACATCCATTCCAAACTGTCCAAAAACACTAACAATTGCACTGAATGCGCTAAAAGCTACCTTGAACTTTCAAGCATCACAGGTAAAAGCGTCACGTCGACCCTAATCCCTCAATTAAACAGAGCTATAGATCATTTAAAGGCTCAACATCAACTCAGGCCAACGTCCTCCGTCCTAAAAAAGGACATTAAATCAAAAATCGACACCGGCAGAGCCCATGTCAGGAAGACAAAAACTGAAGAAGTACATGACATGGAAATCACTAATGAGGATAGCAGGAAGAGACCGGCAAATAGCCCACTCGAAGCCGCAATCAATAGCGATAAATCCGCAGATACCTCTGCGACCCTGATCCAAAACAAAGACCTCGAACCCTTCAAGACACCCTACAAAACTATAGGGCTGAAAAAGAACATAAAAATGGTAAACCTAGACTTCGGAGGGTCCTCGGTATCTACGAGCAATAGATACGAGGCCCTATCAGACCTGGAAGACGACAGTAGTACAGTGTCAAATCAGGACGTGACGAAAAAGAATGCTAGTAGGGCGAGTGCTAGACTAAAAAAGAAAGCACAAGCCCCAATCAAGACAAAACCCGGACCACCACCCCCTATTGTATTGCAGGGCAAAATTAACAGCCATAAGAAGCTCCAGGAAGATATGCAAAGGATGCACATTACGAAATTTTCCATTAAATACGCAAAAAACAGCACGATCATATACCTAGAAAATGATAAAGACTGGCAGGTTTTTAAGCGAAACTGTGACAATGAGAGTTTGAAATACCACTCTTATGCCGAGAAGCATCAGAAAACTAGGGCATATGTTCTTCGGGGATTAGATGGGGACATCCCCATTGCCGAAATTAAAAGGCAGCTCCTAGAGGAGTACGACTATATTGCCAAAAACGTATTCGAAATGAAGAAAACGTATGTACCCCTCTACTTAGTTGTCCTCGACGCATCTTTCACTCTGAGAAAGGTCCAGCAAGATATAAGGACCCTAATGAATATAAAAGTTACTTGGGAAAATCGGCGCAGCACAAAGCCCATAATGCAATGCCGCCGATGTCAGGGCCATGGGCATTCTATGTCCTATTGCAAACGAGACTTTAAATGCTCAAAATCCGCCCAAGGACATGAAATTACTTCATGTACCTCGGAAGAAATAAAATATGCAAACTGTGGAGGCCCTCACCGGGCAATAAACCCGGACTGCCCGGTTTACCAATTCAAGTTAAATCAGCTGCAAAAGGCGACAAGCAGCAATAACAAAACCGCCCCAAAGAAGCTAGTTCCTGCACCCTTGCCCGCCACGCCGGCCTGGCAGGGGCAAGGTCGTCTGAATCAAGGCCGGGGTATAAAAACAAGACCCCAACCCCCATCCCAACCCCAGGAAAAGCGCCCACCCCAACAGCGCCCCCAGGGAAACTACGAGAGCGACTTCCCAAACACTCTAAGAGCCGCCCCCCCGCAAGCTCAAACAGACACGCATCAAAGCAAGGTAGGCACTCTTACTAGTAACGTGACTGATCAGTTTTCAAATTTGCATAATGTAGTAAACGAGATTAACTCGCTTGTAAACGTGTCAGAGTTGTTCTTTGCATTGGACGAGTTTTGTTCAATGCTAAAAGCATGTAACGGCGACAAGGCTCGTGTAATGCAGGGAACGATTCAATTCTTTTCGACTGAGATTTACAAGTACAATATATAACTGATGATTTGTTTCCAATGTATGTCATAAATGTTCTATCATGGAATTGTAACGGTATTAGACAGAAAATCGGCGAATTCAAGCATTTTTTGTATAATTCCAACTTTCAGGTTGTTTTTCTGCTAGAAACTTTTTTACCCGAAGATTTTTTGCTAAAAGTCCGTGGGTATACTGTCGAGCGCTTCGATAGGCGTGCCCGCGGAGGGGGAGTAGCCTGTCTGGTGCATAGGTCGCTGAGATATAAAAGGAAAAATCGCATCGACTCTCGCATTGAACATGTAGCCATCGAGTTAGACGGTGGCCTATGCATCAGCGGCGGCTACGCTCCACCGGCCTTGCGCCTCACGCAAAACGACTTTGCAGCATTCTTTACCCCCGGCAAGAAGTCATTACTTATTGGCGATTTCAACGCCAAACACGTTGAGTTTGACGATGCCAGTACTACGCATAAAGGCACCGTTCTTCGAAATTTTCTAGAAAACAACCTGGAAATCCTATACCACAGAACAAGATATCCCACCTTCCACAGTGGAAATACGTCTTCGTACCTGGATGTAGCGATGACCCTGGGGATGGCAGGAGTAGCGTCGCCTAAGGTTGTCTGCAACTTTAACTCGGATCACTTGCCAATTAAGATGAGCCTAGCTAACACTAGGCGGCCGGAAGCCTATGGGAAATTTATTTCTTATAAAAATCTTGATTGGCGGGTGTTTCGACAGAGGCTGAACGATGCAACTGTCATCCCTGGGCAAATCGAAACTATCCAGGAACTAGAGACCGAAGTTGACACTTTTACCCGCAACATCCAGCACGTCAGAGACGCCTTATGTCCGGTAGTCAGGAGGAAACCATTCGTGGAAACTCTTCCTGACGATATCCTAAACCTAATCAATTTCCGGAATCGAATTCGTCGCAGATGGCAGAGGAATCGCGCTGCAATCGACAGAGTGAGGCTTAACGCCCTGACGGAACAGATAAGGGTGAATATCCGCAATTACAGAGAAGCGAAGTGGATGAAGTTCGTGAACGAGCTCGGCACGGAGGACGGTTCCCTGTGGAAACTTGCAAGGCAGGTTAGAGGAGGCCCGGTCGACATTCCCGCCATTTTACACAATGGCGAGGATATCATAGATGCTCGTGGGAAGACTGAGGCCTTCGCTGACTTCCTTGAGAGTGTACACGGAGAGATACCTGATACTGTGCCATTGCACGCTCAAGTAACAGAGGTAATAAGGCCCTTTTTGAAACAATATCCGATCCCGCCCTCTGTGATGGATAAACTCCGAGTCACCCCGTCAGAACTCCGCAGTGCCCTCGGCCATCTGCCAAAGAATAAGGCTCCGGGACCTGATCCCCAACCTACTCCTTAAAAATATCCCTACCAAAACACTTATACAATTAATGCATATAATAAATGCCATAATTCGTCTGCAACATTTCCCTAATTCCTGGAAGATCGCGCACGTAGTACTGTTCCCTAAGCCCGGGAAAGACCCTAGACAAACCAGCTCATATAGACCCATATCGCTTTTAAACACACTGAGCAAGCTCACTGAGAAGCTCTTATTGCTCAGGATCAACAGGATAGCCCTGAACCGTCGTGTACTCCCTCAGGAGCAGTTCGGTTTTCGCAGCGGACATAGTACTAATATGCTCGCTGCGAAGATCGTGGAGGATATATACGACGGATTCAATATAGGGCATTGCACGTCCCTATTACTCCTGGACATAGAGAGAGCATTTGACCGGGTATGGCACGATGGACTGCTGTATAAGCTTTTCATCACATACAGTTTTCCACTACATATCGCAGCATTAGTGGCGTCATACCTGGTCGGGCGCACCTTCTCAGTGCGTATAAATGAGTCATTCTCATCCCGGAAAATGATCAAGGCAGGGGTACCTCAAGGAACGGTACTATCCCCACAGCTATTCAATTATTACATAGCAGATCTTCCATCCCACCCTGAAACGTCCCTAGCGTTCTACGCGGACGACACAGCCCTCTACTCCCACTCCGTATCCGCACAGGAGGCGACAAATAACCTTAGCGCTCATATGGAGCGAGTAACTCAGTTTTATCAAAATTGGAAAATCCGGCTCAATGCTGGTAAAACAGAGTTGGCCATTTTCTACAGGAAATTCACTAACATCGAATCAGCCCCTATCCTAATCAACAATACCCCCATCCCTCCCAAAACATCCGTGAAATACCTAGGAATTATTTTTGATATGAGGCTCAACTTTGGAAAGCACATCTCTCATGTGCAAGTTAAAAACAGGGAAGTCTTCCATAAGTTGAACCCTCTTATCAGAAATGGTTCCTGTCTTAGCCCTCAAAATAAACTCATCCTCTACAAGTCAATTATCCGGCCGTATCTGACGTATGGGGCACCTATTTGGTGCTCTGTGGCCGACTCGCATCTTAAAAAATTGCAAATCCTGCAGAATAAACATCTCAGGGCAGTATTCTCGGCGGACCGGTATACCAGGATCCGGGACTTGCACGCCTGGGCAGGAATCGACTATATCGACGTATATATCGATAAAATGGCGTGTAAGTTCTACACTACTGGAATACGGGGCTCGCCGAGAACTGCCCATATTGCAGATTTAAGATGCGATGCGGCCATTAGGCCTAAGCATGGCCCTATACACCGCAGAACCACCATATACTTCATGGAACCGCGGCCACCGGAATAATTGACTGTCCTGTCTTCCCACATTTCCCTAAAACCACCCCCATCCACCCCTTTTGCGCCCCCCGGTGTTGTCGATAAAACGACAAATATCAGGAGCGCAGAAGTTGCAGATTTCAGCTCCGACACGGCAGCCCAAGGCAAGCTCCCCTCCACTACACCGAAAAGTGTGGTGGGCGGGGCTTGTTAAGGGACCTGGCCGAGCTATAAAAGCTAACTGTCTCGACTGAATTAAATCAGTCTAAACGCTGCTCCCAAGTCGCCTCCATGTTCCCCTGTTCCGGCAGGCGAAGTATGGCACGACGAGCCGGGACTATGCCTAATACCTTGTTACAATTCTCACCTCACCGAAGCTAGTAGCTTGCTACTAGCCTCCTATCTTTTACATTTGTGTATGAATGTTGTGTATGTCCTGTGTTGTTGCGTGACCAAAGAATCGTGTAATGGGGTTTTTCCTATTGTTTTCCCCATGTAACCACCCCTCACTATTCCACCCCCTGGAAAACAAGTCATCAGTTCTATTGTCAGCCGTGTGTAATGTCTAACTGTAAAATATCTGAAAGGTTGCACCTAAGTAGATCAGTTGCGTTACTGGAAAGAGTGCCTAGCTACAAGCTGGAACACAGCTTTGACATACCATCGGTCTTTTGCATTGAGTGAGCATGCCGGGGGGATGCTGAGACGCCCTCAGGGCGATCGCTGCCTACTGGCGCGTGTTCACTACATGTTGAATTTAAGCTGTGTATTGTAAACTAGGTATATTTATACAATTGTAACTACCGTAAATAAATGTTGTTGCTTGCTTGCTTGCCCTAGCTATCGCTCATGCTATGAATGGCCACATCATAAAAAACATCTCTTAAAATTTGGGTCGCACATATGAGCGAATAATTCGCCAAAAACCAATGATCGTTTCATTTACTATAGTATCGAACACGCCTAAAAAGTTTTCGCATCAAAAAGTTTTAGTGTCTGATAAGTTACAAATTTCTAATTTAATAACAGTATTGTTAACATTAATAACAATTTATTTTGTTAAATTGTATCCACTTATTTTAAATAAATCGTAGAAGTATCTTTATGCACGCCTAAAATTTCTTTTTACGCACACAGTTTCTAGTTTTTGTTTCAGCAAGCAGAGCGTAAAACACTGTCGTAGTAGAGTTAAAATGATAATCAAAATGTCGCTGTAATGAAACGTCAGTAGAAAAATTTTTGTTTAAACATAACTCTATTATATATGTTATGCATAAAAACTAGGTCCCAAATATAGCGTCCTTGATTTTAATTTGTCTTACCAAGTAGCAATTATTGCGACCGTTTATAATATGTATTTTGCGAAAAGGAAGCGCTTTTGGCACGCTACGTGCAGATTTTCTACCGAGGCAAAATAAATTATAGTATTTAATTTAGTGACATCTAATTTATTTTTCCATTTGTCAACTTGACAGCTATATAATGGATTTAGGAACTTAGTGGTATATATGTAACCTCCGGGGGACAGATAGATAATATTGGATAATAGTTATATCTTTAGCGTGCTAGATAAAAAAGTTCGTTATTTAGAACATAAAGACCAAGTAAATGCTGAAACTTGTGATCTATTTATTAGCTATTTAGATAATTCCGATAATCACTCAATCTATCTGAAGTCCAAGCAAGTCTATGACCCTATAAAAAAATTAGATATAGAGTAAGCAGAAAAAAATCATTTCTGAAACAGGCGGTTGGTGACATAAGCTTCCATATATATTTCATTGCTGGTTAATATATACCAGGTTGGTCAACCTTCAAACCTTTAATTTTTAGTTTTTTTTTCATAATTTTCGAGAGTTTTCACTAAAGTAATATACATTTCTCTGAACAGGCCAGGGTCTCACCATTGGTCTGCCTTTGTTTATTCTTCCTGACTTATTTTTAATTTCACTGTTATTTGTTCCTAACGTATTGCCACTGGAATGTAACTAGTTAGTATTATGTCGTAATGTATTCGGAAGTGTAAGCAGAACGTAATCCGGAACTGGGATTTTGATTCACTGATTATATAGATTTCTCACAGTTCGAAGAAGGCCCTTCCAGAAGAAATTGTTCACACGTGGAGCACGAGGAACTGCATGCAGAAGTCAGCTAATTCCTCAACTGAAGAAGGAAGGACTCTACGTGTAGTTGAAGATAGCACAGTCAAGAAAAACCAGCAGAAAACTTGACTCTTAGTAAGGCGTAGCCAAGACGGAAAAAACCGTCAGCATAACCCGTCGGTAGAACCCTGTGAAAGGATCTGTCAGCTGCTTAATGCTGGAATAACCAGGCTGCCTCAACAGATGGAAGGGAAGGCCTCTGACAAAAGCAGTACTAAATCCCGTTACGGAACGAGTTGCAGGCACCAACCAACAAACTAATTAAAGCTAACGTAAAGGCAAGGCCAGAAACTCTAATAACTGGGTCGATTGGAAAATCCCATTAAAGGATAACTAAATTTTGCACCCCCAACCTCCAAACTACTCTAAACGGCAAACCAACGTAGAGTGACCTACACGACATTTCCCGGAAGCAGACGAACTTCCTTCAAAATAACCCCTACCAAAAATTACGAATGACCAATAGAAGTTCGGCCACATATCACATGGTGATAATATGTCAGATTTAACAATTTATCTTAAGCGATTTTGAAAACAAAGAAACCGGACTTTTGGTACATATTTAAAGAAGTTTCGTTATTGTTGTGTTTGTATAAAAATAATCATAATATTAAAATTTCTTTTAAATTAACTCAATAACTATAAAAAGAAAAATTAATTGCAAACGACCCTGATGGGTACTGCCATCCATTATTTGTGCATAAAAATAAAAAACAGCAGCAAAATAAAAATTCGGTAGTACAATGAGTAGTTACTGTAATTATATCGAGCCATTACAGTTTCTGTACTTTCTGTAGAATGATTGACATTCTTATGTTATTCAACCTTGAAAAATTCGATACCGGGTCGTTAACCCGGCGTCGGTGTGGTGGGGTATCACATACCCCAATAAATTTAAAACACGCGCGATATTCTAATACACTCTAAGACCGCGTCGAACTCTTTAGTACCTTCGAGTAATATAACAGTCGGGCCATCCCGACCGCAAAATCAGTGTTTGTTTTGATTTTGTAGAGGCCACACGTTTTCAAAGTCGTCTGGGGTATCACATACCCCACCACACAGGTAATTAATTTTTTCAATACACGGTAAAATTATGTGACAATTGTCAAAAATATATTTAAAAATAAAACATTGTTTTGTGATTTGTTTTATGTTTATATTTAGGGTCAAATTGATGTTATTTTCTTTTAGAAAGTATTATTTTGTTGTTTATCTTGATTTAGAGAAACACCTTTGTTTATATCAATAAATTTAGATTTTCTGCAATAAAAACTCGATTTTTTTGTGTTACTTTGAATTTACTACATACTGTTTGTTTAGTATGCTTTATTTATACAAGCAATGCCAAAAATATGCCTAAAATATTAAATGGTTGGTAATCTCGAATTAAGTTTAATGGGGTATGACATACCCCACCACACTAAACGTGTACCTAAATATCACCACACCGACCGACGCCGGGTTAAGTGATTTCAGTCTTGTTATTAATTAGAGTAGGAATAAAGATAAGTATACTTGGAACAAAAAACATGATACGGAATTGTTAAAATTACTATAACAGCCTTTACCGGACTCCCCATACTTAGAGCAAAATTGCGCTCAAACGGACCAAAATCCTTACCATGTCAGAAAAGTCTTGTTCAAATTTTGAAGGGATGATATTGTGAACTACTAAAAACATATAAACTACTAATTAATTATCACCAGGTCCTAAGTTTGAACTTGACCTTGAAAATTATAATGTAAACATTAAACATAAATTATGAACAGCGTGAGCGAACAGCGCAGGCAATTAAGAACCTTAAAGTAAAAAATGGTCAGCAGGTTTTCCGATGTAAATAGTCAAGCGGACTATCAGTCTGATACGCTTTTGCTACTGCAGTCCACATGGATGTAGTAGGGGTTCTAACTATGTCCTAATCTTCAGATCCAACTCGGGAAGTGCAGTCCACAGGAACGTATTTCTTGCGGGATAGCCGCCTAAAGAGTACTAAACTCAAACCTACGATAGATCTGTCAAAATTCAGTCAAGTGATTTTTAAAGTTAAATAGTTATAGCGCCTTAAAGTGTTAAGTGAGATTAAGATAAACTAAGAACCTTAAATAATTATCTCATAAAATATAATCAATCCTAACCATAGATTGAAACACAACACCGCTCTTAAAGAGCTTTATTATAATACGGAAACTAAGACCTATAAACAATTCAAATATACCGCAACCGAAAGGATATGCATGTTTTAGTAATCAGGTATCGTCTAGACTCATTAATTCTTTGACCAACAGACGTTGTACAGGGTGATCCCCTATAATGTCGCCCCCTTTTAACCTTTTTATTTTAAGTGTCCCAAAAAAATTAAAAGTATGGTTATGTAGGTACTGAAAAATACTTTTTTTCTGCGTGTAAAAAATATTTGAAAAATGATCAGTATACAGGGAAAAACAAAAAGTTAATTTTTTTCAATGGAATACCATATATATGAATTTATTTTTCGATTCCTCGTACAATTCTAAGCATATTTTATGTATGGTGTTATACCTCTAGAGTTAGTAGTTTCACAGCTATAAACAGTTGAAAATCGGTACTTTGGCTACTTTTCACCTTGGTAGCAAGAAGATCATTAGAGATGAAGTAAAATGAATTTCACATTCCTATCTTAACTTTTCAAGAGCTACCTGAAGGTACTAACTGGCAGGCGGTACCATGGGTCCAAATCTGGTATATCGGTAGGTACCATCAGTTAGCACCATCAGATAGCTCTCGGAAGTCAGAAATGGGAAATGCATTTTACTCCATTTTTAATGGCCTTCTTTCTACCAAGGTGAAAAGTAGCCAAAGTATCGATTTTCAACCGTTTATAGCTGTGAAACTACTGACTCTAGAGGTATAACATCATATATAAAATATGCTTAGAATTTTACGATGAATCCAAAAATAAATTAATATATAGGGTGATCCATTGAAAAAAAATAACTTTTCGTTTTTCCCTGTATACTGATCATTTTTCCAGTATTTTTTATACGGAGAAAAAAAGTACTTTCAGTACCTACATAACCATACTTATAATTTTTTTGGGACACTTAAAATAAAAAAATTAAACGGATGCGACATTATAGGGGATCACCCTGTACAACCAGTAGTGTGTTGCAGCCGGCGCCATCTACTCCAAACTTACTAAGTTTATCGGAGATAGACAGTACTATACAATAGTAATTATTGTCTACTACTTCACCTGTGTACATCAGGTGAATTAAACAAATGTATCAGAAACTTTGTACTTCTGTACCTTTGAGAAATTCCGCTCTCTATCATATAAATTAATTTAGGGGGAAAAGAAGGCGTCGAAGACAAGAGAACAATAAAGAGGTAAAGCCTGTCGTAGACGAGAACTAAACTGTCAGTCTTAAAAAGAAAACATAATGCCTTGGAAACAAGGAAATATACAAGATCAAGCACAACCTTAATAAACAAAATAGATTATTTTAATGTTCTTTAAACATTGCATAGAGGTCGGATGGTAAAACGATACGTATTAACGCTTCGAAAGTTCTACAACAAGGATCCGAGGATATCCTGAAAATAACTGAGTAGGAAATCATTGAAAATGAATAGCGCCAAGCGACGATCAAATTGTGATTGATGGAAATAAAGAAGGGAGGCAAAATATCATCAAGTTCCATTTGACAAATACCTTTTAGAAGAAATAATGGGAAATTGCCATGCCCTTTTTGTGCATAACGACTTTATGTTGTGCAGAAAGAGGATGTGTGAATGTTTTTATGAAGAATAACAAAAAACTAAACAGCCTGATGTTTTCTTCCTAGAACAGGTTTTACAAAAGAAGGAGGAAAAAAATCCTTGCAAGCTATAGGCAGATAAGCATTCTTGATCATGTTTGTAAATTATTAGGTTAAGCGCCAAGGATATTTTAGTGAACCACCCCCCTGGGCCAACATATTTTTTCTTCTAATCGGCACCATTGGGCATCAGTTCTCGAGGAGTAGAACAAATTCAGCGGGCACCGGCGTCCGCTCTGGCCTGTGAAAATTGGGAGCGGTCACCGGTATCCGATATGGCCCGACAAAGATGTTCTGAACCAGCGGATACGGTACAAAAAGGTCGCAATAGAACTATTACTAGGTACTTCAGTTGTTAACTCACTTTATCTTCAAGGAAGTAGAACAGAGCAGCATCTCTATTACAGACTTTCGATATTCAATTATAGAGTGACTACTGAAGTTTTGGAAAGGGTTTCGAAACTATTCCTCTTCTAAGAATGAGCTTGACAGTGCATAAGCTCGAAAAATTGAATTGCACGAGAAAATAGGATATATTGTAAAGGGTGCTACAAAAAAAAACAGGATGGACTGACAAGAATAAAGTGAATAAGGTATAACTTCGTTCAGTACGAAGGAAATCCTAGGTTCTGACTTAAATGTTTGAACTTATTTCACAGGAAACGCTAATTGTGCAGAACTATCTACATATTTTGACAATTTTTTTTTTCATATATAAATAAGCAAATTTGTTATCTCTTAGGCTCGTTCAATCATGTTTTTACTCTGTAATGCAACTGCTTATGTTTTTTAAACATATAAATTAATAAAAAAGAATATCTAACTTAATAGTGTAAATATAAAAAAACTGATATCAGCATTTATTGATGCAGGGCCATGGCGACACCATGTTAAACTGCATAAAAACGTGTCCATTTGGCCGAGCAGAATCGATAAAGATTATAAAGCCAGGCGGACCCCGGTGTCCGCCTTGGCCCAGACAGCTCTCATGGAGCCGGACACCGGTGTCCGCCATGGCGTTTAACCTGTTATAAATACTAAGGCAGCTTATAAATAATTTTGAATTTTTTATTTCTAGGGTTCAGAACAAACATATTTCTGCACTAAACCTCCCAATTAAAGTGCATGAAATATTTCAAATGTCTGCTGCTGAAATTTCAAAAATTCCTTTGATCTAGTACACCAGCAAGATCTACTAGAAGTACTAGCCAAGAGCCGGATTGACTCTCCATACTATGTAGTAATAAATTATAATAATTACATAAAAGGAATAAGACACAATGGCACACTCTCTCTTAAGCATGTTACAAAATATGATCAATAATATTGATTGAACATCCATAGACATTACTATTGATAAAGATATCATAATCGCATATCCTTTGCAGATGACATAATTTTGATAGCAAAAAATATGCAGGTACAGATTCTCCTAGAGAAGTTGCATGAAGTTGCGGAAACCATTTTACTAGAAATAAATCTGAAACTAAAAACTAAAATCCACGTTCTGAGGGATTCCTTTGAAATAAACAAAAATCAGATCAGTCAATACGCATATCTGCACACAAATACTTCGGGCACAAGATCTTTATCGGGCATGATAACCAAACACATGACTTTGTGGAATATTGGCAAAGACTATGTCTGGGAGGCTTTCGATAACTTCAGATATAGTTTTTGGTGTAACTCATTGCGT
>MU182625.1:58136-68435 GCA_016904865.1 Pissodes strobi | reverse complement strand
ATAAGATAAACAAAATACAAATCTTTCAACCAAAAATAAAGAAGCCAACACCACACCAGAGATGGAAATGCAAAGCAGACTATACGACAATGAAAGGAAAATGCGAGATACGGTCTAGACTATTCTGCCCCTACACCCAAACTGGAGTACACATTTGGTGAAAATGACAAATGCATCAAGACCATAGTAAATTGTAGTGTCGCCTACGATATAAATAGTATAGAAGCAGATAATTGGATCCAGATGGTTCAAGATAGACAAAGGTATCAGCTGTGGAGGTAAACTTTTCTCTAGCAGTGAACTTAATGAGCTAGTTCTATTGATGAAGATGACTTAAAGCTACATAGTGGAAGCACATGATGAAAGTTTTTTATTCACGACAGTAGCCTCGCTTCTTGATGTGTATGTAGCTTTCATTTCATATATTAATACTTATAGAGAATCTTGAGGATTCATCATTATTTTATAAAATTAAAAGTTTTCATTCCACTTATTGTTTTTCGAATATTCAAATTCTACAGAAATAAGAAAATTATCTTCGCGCAATAATGTAAGGATAGTCAGATTGTTTAGTTTCGTATTGTAGCATTGATACGTATATCAAATAAATTATACCACTTTCATCTTTAAGCAGTAGCATTGAAAACTGTTTCAGAAACTGAGATGTCAATAAAAGATATACCAAAATATGTTTTATTGCTTGCCTTTTATTTTGTATCAGCTGGACACGTTTAGAAGATTATCCCTTTGATATCATTTTCGATTTCTCAAGTCCTACATAACTGCTTTCTCTAGATACTTCCTTTGATTGGCGCAAGCAGTTTAACAATTTCTTGTGAGCTATCGCCTCTCCTGACCCGAAAATCCTCTGGGATTTTAGGGAGACTAAACTTTCCAAACTTCATTACCCAAACAACCGATTCACGAGAAAGGGATTGAGAGTTCTTAAAGGACACCTGCGCGATACTATAGATATAATGGGGAAACTCTAATATACAACACTTGGCGGTAATCTTTATTACGCAAATTTGTTACGTTATTAATTGTTTCATTTTGACAAAAACGGTGTGTAAATAGGGTACAGGAAAATTCCATAAGAAGGGAGAAATTGATTCAGAAGCACGATTTATTTTTGTTGTATAGGCAAGTAGTTATTAGCTGTTTTAAAGCACAAAACTTCTAAAACCATAAGGAATATTTAGTTAAAATTTATTTATTTCCATTTTCTTGTAAAACATTTTTGCCCCTTGATATTATTATAATGTTAATCAGTTTATTGATCCATACAAATAGACTGTGGATGGAAAGTCCCTCTCCTTGATATTTTTCGAATCGCCTCTGGGGCAATAATAATGTGATTTTTAAAATAACGGCTCTACGTCATTTTGAACTATCTTTTTAAGTAGAAAGGATATCAAGTTTACCTTCATTTTTAGGGTATTTTTACCCAAGTTTATCGTGATGTTATAGCTAATTTTTTAAGTCAATTTTGATAATCGATATGTGTTCTTCTTCACCAAGTTATTAACTCAAGACGTTGTTGGAATTTTAAAGTAATCTCATCTTTTTAATGAGATATTCTTATTTTTCCGCAGTACTGCAATTTCCCATAATATCGACGATTCCACTAAATTGATTTAATTAATCCCTTACTGCCTGATTTTTACTTAAGCATAATAATACCATATAATAAGCTCAAGATATTTGAGAATTTCTCTTGCCATTCCTCATTTATTACCGTCAAGTGATTCAAGTTATCGGTTGTGAACTCTTAAGCTGGCATCTGTGAATATATATATTTTCCCTTTTTTAAATCTAGCTTAGGTTGCAAGCATGTGCTCGGTCTTCCCATTTTCCTTTTTAAATCATAAGCTCTCGTGAATACTTCTGGAAGAACTAGTTAAGAATAACATTTTTCAAGCGGCACCGTCAGAGTGATTTTTATCTATTTAGAAAAATCATATCAACAAAAAGGAAAAATACCCTCAAATACAATTTTTTTATCAAATTTGAATTCTGTAGAAGCCCAACAATCTAAAAGATTGACACATCCCATATATGCCATTATACACAGCAACACATTGTGGGCGGGAGATAACTATGTAGTTCTTATTTTTTTTTTGCAAAATCTTCTTAACTAACTGGTAGGTTGGCTTCCAGCATATGTGGAAATTGTGTTCACAATCTAATTATCATACCAACTGATAACAGATACGTCCAGGATTCAGAAAGTTTTACTACAAAACTGCTGCTTGCTCCCAGTTGTGGCTGATGATCTTCAAGAGTGGAGTTTTACAATAAAAATCATTGTCTTAAGAAAAGCCTGACACTCCACTTCACACAAAAATTTATATCCCCATTTACGAGGCTTCATGAGATTATATAATTTTAGAGTCGAGTGTTGGATTATTTGTTCATCCACAGCCAAGTCGTCCTCCTTAGGAATCAAAAAAGCCGTTCACGGATTTTGCGTAAAAATGGACGAATCTTGCAAAGTTTGTCATACCCTGGTGTCCGTGTCAAAATGGCACGTTGTTACTATTGAAATCTATTGCATATCATTACTCGAGAGATGTTAGGATTTCCCTGCGAAGGATTCCAATGTGACTTGGTAGATGATAGTTGAGTAATTGCCATATGTATACAAATGCCACAAAAAACTCGAATTTCTTCCTTAGATAGATTGGGTGGTTTATGAGACACCGAAGAAGTTTGACTGTTCAGTTATGTAAGTTAATATTTCATCGGTAAAAATGAAACTGAATAATTTGATATAATCTTACAGCTCATCTATAACAACTGGGAAGTGCTTCATATCCTTCGAATTTCGGAAAATCTTCAGAAACTGCTAGATACTTATTTTGCCACACAATTTTTCCCATTATCAGATTTTACGCTGTAGCTTTATGTTGACGGTAAATTGATATCGCTAATGTAATTTTTTTTTTATGGCAGTTGCACACGCACTAAAGGGAGATCCTATGGCGCTCGACGAGCGGTGTGTGTGCGAAGATGTCGATTTGGCACGGTTCTTGAATAGTTGCAGGTTGTAATTAGCGGGGAAACAGATGTCCTGAGAGTGAGTTCCACAGTGATGCAGTGCGCCAGACAAAGGAGTTCTTGTAAAGCGATGTTGTAGGTGTTTCCAGTTGTACGACGAACTGGTGCGCTCTTGCCGTGTATCGTGACTGTCTGACAGGCATTGCCAGGGGCGGGATGAGGCGGGCCAAATCCTGGGAATATCTGCCGTGAAAGTATCTGTAAAATAGGAACATCACGGCTAAAAGATTCACTCCAAAAGAAGTCTGAGCCAGCGAGAGCCCCAACCACAGAACTTACCCAGGTGATTTTGGAATCATGAGAAGAAATTTCCTAACATTTTCTAAACATAGTTGTGCAGGGAATGCTGAAAAGATGCCGAGATCTTTGCCAGGCACAGGGTGAACCAACAAGCTATTTGTTTCGATTTTAGCTTTAACTGTTTCATAACATCGATTTTGATTACTTTCATATTTAAAAATTGATAAATTATTATTTGTTAAATGCGTACGTATCTATTTGTATTTTTAAGCACTGATGGAAAAGTGCCGAGACTTTTTTCCAAGCCATATAGACCAACGAGATTTTGAATTTTTAATCAATTAATACGATTCAAATCCATTCAGAGCTACTACTTTGAACTCCTATTAGCCATTGCCCAATTAATCAGTCTTCTGAATATCACGCATCTAATAATGTCATATTGATATTGGCACATTCAAGACACTAATTAATTTAGCGAGCGATTAAAATGACTAATGGAAGTTCAAAGTAGTGGCCCTTGGAGAAAAATTCAACCAATCGTTAATTATATTTATCATTATGCAATATCTCTTTGCTGCCCATGTCGCATGAGTCGAAGTTTAAGTGGATTAGCATTACGGGAGGTTTAGATTCTTTCCCGAATAGACGATATCGTGGAAAGAGAATTGCATAATTTATTGAGAATATTTGGTTTGAAAAATCCAAAAAAATCTAAAGGTGACACCTGAGTGAATGAGAACATGTACGAGCCAATTAAAACAATTTAATAAAAATGCCGCCGTTGTTTGTAAAATTCGCAATTGGGTAGTAACTTTTTATATCCCTAACTATATACGTCCAATTCCGACAAAAAAATTAATAAAAACAAAAAAGAGATTGCGGGAGTCGAGCTTTAATAAAATTATGCAAGAAAATTCTTTGGAATCGTCGATATTATCGTAAATTGCAGTACTTCCGTAAATACAATGAGGTACCTCCAAAAATCGAAAAATAATTTGAAGGTGATAAATTAATGAATCAGATTATGTCAATCATTAAAATCCACTCACAAGACCACCTGTAACTTCGTGATAAACAATTGAAAAACTGTGACTTATTTTAGGTCGAAAAATACACGAGAAGAAACGTGCTTTCTAGCAACCAAAGCGAAATCCAAATCGTACCTTATTTGGCTTTCTAAACATATTCTAGATTAGGACATTTTTTGCCGGTACGGATCAATTAATTGTGGAATACTTCATTTTGTTTTATTTTAGAGTTTTCTACTTGAGCATAATACGCCATTTCGACTTTGGAAAAATATTTATTTTCTTATAAAATGATGCACCGAGGGTTGATAAATTGTTAGCAAGAATCGATATTTAAGAAACAAAGTTTATTTATTAATATTGATCCAGTTCCATTTTTCTTTGAGGATCTATCTATTTAGTTCTAAAAAAAAATAGCCAAATTCTTTATGGTTGAAAACTGGCAAGTTTCAATTATTTACATCTCGAGCACCAGGAACAAATGTCAGATTTATAACATATATTATTCTTTTCTACTGGATAGGATACCAATCCCGCTCTGTTTTAAAAAATTAGTTAGATATGCATATTTTTAATCATTGGCTTCCCCGAAAAATTGTATTTTAGTAATTCTTAGAGCCTAATCCCGATACGAATAAGGCATATATCTAGTCCTAACCAAAAAATAAAACATATACCTAGAGATATAGTATTAATTTGATTGGACGATAACCTGAGATCGATGCGGAACCATATAGAGCTATTAAGTGAATTACCTCAACAATATTGTCACGTATACCAAATAGTGTTGGTTCTCAGACAAGTTTTACCTTCACTACGTGTATAACGTCACGCCCTATATGGTTATGTAGCTCAGTTTTGGAATCGATCCACGTCAGCTGAGAAGAAATAATAACAATGGCACTTCAGTTAGAAACAATAACAATGTCCATTGGCCAAAGACTTGATAAATTTACACAGTACCCGATTACTAAGGTACGCATGTCTTTTCTATTGAAGTACATTTTTGAATTGCTTGGCTTTGGTCACTATTCTTTAATATAGTTTTTTGTATGAGTTGTGTTGTGCTTTATTTATGGTTTGCTTTGACATAATTCCACTCAAAGTTTACACTCTACTCTAACTACTTGACAGATTCCAATTTGAAATTATTTTTTAGGACTCTGACAAATTTATCGTAGATTCGACTTTTACTAATTTAAGTGGGTAACCCCAAGTCCACGCACATCTGTGCTGAGAAACTCTGGTTTAGGTAGGAAATAATCTCAAATGTTGATATAATATTTCCCAAGTTTAGGTTTAAACTTAGGACAGGGCGATATTTACTTATTAGTTTATACATTTTAGTAATTCACATATTCTATCTTCCACTTGTCGTTGGTTCCCAACGTTTGCCAAGACCCCTATGTTTTACAAAGAAAGACCTCAATTCGAGAAGATATATCGCATCTCACATCATCTTACTATAACCATAGCCTTTTTTCTTTAGACTATGCTATAACTCTACAGTATATAATATCATCAGTGGCTTTGTTACTTTCTGGATACAGTCTGATCTTTTGTAACTCCCTTTCTAGCATCTACTTCTGTCTACGTGTGTTTTGACACACCCTTAATATGTTTTAGGGCGTCATCCGTGAAAATCTGCTGGGGAGACTAATATGGATATCCACTAGTGCTGGGTATATTCATGCAATAAAAAGAGACTTAAATTTACAAATTATCTTAATAATACTACGATTCTATCTCTAGATTGCGAATCTAAGGATATTTTTAGAACATATTTGTTTTAGAATCATATAGGTATAATAGTTGTTTCTACAATATTCCAAAGACGGTTCTGTCTTTATAACACACAAAATTATTTCTTAATTATTATTTCTATATCGATAGTATAAAAGTTTATTTAATTTATTTGTTTATCACTTATTTATAAAGCCGGTTCTGTCTCCGAACATTTTACCTAGTACCATTTCTATATTACAAATATTGCAGTTCATTCAACTAATTCCTAAAATTATGCTTAAAAATTTCGATCTATACACAATTTATCGACTTCGTTTATAAAATATTGATTTTTTTTTGTGGCAGTGGCACACACATTAAGGGAGATTCTATGGCGCTCGACGAGCGGTGTATGTGCGAAGATGTTGATTAACACGGTTCTTGAATAGTTGTAGGTTGTAATTAGGGGGAAACAGATGTCCTGGGAGTGAGTTCCACAGTAATGCAGTGCGCCAGACAAAGGAGTTCTTGTAAAGCGATGTTCTAGGTGTTTCCAGTTGTACCACAAATTGGTGCGCTCTTACCGTCTGTCGTGACTGTCTGACAGGCGTTGCAGGGGCGGGATGAGGTGGGCCAAATCCTGGGAATATCTGCCGTGAAAGTAACTGTAAAACAGGGATATCTCGGCCACATGTCTGCGGTGACTACCACTGGTCTGTGGTGACTAATATCCAGATTCCGGGTCAACTCCGGGTCACCGACGAGACGCACAGTACTCTTCTGAATGGAATCCAACAGCTTTAGTGTGTGCTTTGGTTTGGCACCCCAGATGTGTGAGTAATATTCTAAGCACGGTCTTATTTGCGCTTTGTAGAGCAAGAGCAACTGCTGCGGTGTATACAGTTTTTTGTTGCGAAATAGCGCACCAAGCTTCTGGGAGGCTGATTTTGCGATGTTAGCAACGTGGTCATGCCAGGACGTACGGCTATTGACCAGGACGTACGGCTATTGACCAGGACGTACGGCTATTGATCGCGACACCCAGCAGTCCGATTGACGAGGATGAAGGAATGGTCGATCCTGCCGTAATGAAGTCAGGGCCCGCCGTATTGCTCCTTTTGGTAAACGTGGCCGCTTGGGTCTTTGCTGCATTGACTGATTGCCCACTTGTCAAGTTTTTATGTTTATTGCGACAATTTGTACTTTTAATCGATCTATCTGTATACTTTAGGCAAAGGTCCGCTAAAAATGTAGAAAGTGCCTTCACTTATTCAAAGACGGTTTTGTCTTTAGCCGATTAAAATTTACTCAATAGCAGTTTATTTAACTCTGCTATTATAGCAGTTTTTGACCTACTTACTTGTTTAAATTTGCATAATTTGCTTATATGAATATCAAGAGATTTGCCAACTGACTGGGAATTTGCCGGTAAAATATGAATTAGGCAGATGCTATCACAGATAAGCATTGTAACCATTAACTGCTTTATCATATACAATGGGAATGGGTGTTTGTTGTATTTGTTTGATTTCCTAGGCCAAAGTTCGCATGTTTTCTTTACTGAATGTGAGGTTAGAATAGGGTGTGGTCAATGTCAATGGCCGATTCGGAGTTGTACTTTCTTCCATTTTAGGAAATATAGTGGACTCTGATATTGAAAAAAGGTTTCATAGAAATGTTATTTAATCAGTCCATGTTGTAGGTGAAACATGTGTTACTGCCAGACGTATGCTGTCCGTTTTATACAGAAATAGTTATGAGAAGATGAATTATTATTTTTTAGGTTACAATTGCATGAAATAAGAATCTTAAGAGCCCCTGGAGCTGGCTGGCTTCGTTATGTTCTGGTGAAATTGTTGTCTTCACGGCTGAAGGGTTATTAGTCCAAGCGTTGTCAAGTTAGACAGGGTGATATTTACTTAGTAGTTGATGCAATTTAGTAGTTCACAGTAGAATGGCTTTCAACAAGAGCTTAAGGATTTCCAAAAATGATACAGACATGCGTACAATAGGCAAAAATCGAAGCTAATGATCGCTTTGTTATTTCTGCTCAAAACCTAATTAAAGAAGTGTGTCAAGTTATAAAAAAGTATTGTAAGTGCAGCAATACGTCTCTATCTTATGATTATCCAATTCAATTTCTTTGATTTGAATGCACCAGAAATTTTGTTCCGTTTTTCTTATTATTTATAAAAATCAGATATTATAGATATGTTCAAAAATTAAGCAAGTCATATTTTTGCCCTAAATATGAACTATGTTGGGGTTTGGAACCTTCGGCAACATGCACTAAAACTGAGCTTTATCCACAATACCGAAACAGAATTCTTGCACTCGACACGCGTTTCGCTAACCATGTTAGCATCATCAGGAGATGATTAAAACTAAATATGAAATTGGTTAAACAAGTTAAGGATATTATTATTACTGCTACTAAGCTAATTAATCGATGTCGCACGGAAAAGACCGTGTCGAATGTACTTAAGTCGGCCAAAGTAATTCCTATTTTTAAAAAGGTTTATCCTAATAAACCTGAAAATTATCTATCTCTTCACTACCTATAATTTACCATATTTTCGTGTGTGTTTAGAAATTCAATTGAAAACAATTGTTTTAAGAAAGGCAGAAATACTCTTATGGTATTCCTAGACTTGGCCGCTTTACTACTTTACTCCTTTAATAACGTAGAGTTTAGCAGTGTCTTGTTCTGCGACACGAGCAAGACGTTCGATTGTGTCCCTCATAACATTCTGTTATGTATGGTATGGTATGGTAAAGGGGTCGCTCGGCAAGACTTGCCCTTTAAAACGTCGACCACAATTTTATTGATCTTTGGTGTATACCCTTCTATGTTATACGAAAATTCCTATCTTTTTTGAGATAATATAGAATATTTCGAGGGCTGGGCTTTTGTAGATCTTCAGGTATCACAAGGGCATTTTCCAGATGACTCAACCTTTAGCGGCTCAGTGCCTGACGTTCGAAGTGGGTGCTGTGACATTTCAGCCATAGATTGCCGAATCTGCATTGTTCGTCAGTGATTTTCCCCATTTTCTTTAGGTGGTGTCTTCAGGAGCCAACTCCAGTGAGAAGGCCTAAGACCAGTTTTATCCGATTTTTTTTATAGCTTGAGAAGTTTTTTGTGTAGTTAGGCAAGTGAGAGATGAGTCTCCGCCCAGGTGCATTGGCTCAATGTGTCTCTTTCCGCCCATTGTCCCAATTTTTCCGTGCGAGCTGGTCAGCGGCTTCGTTGCCTTCTACACCCTCGTGACCTGTTACCCACATTAGGGTGAGTCTGTTTCTGTTTGCCAGTTGATCTGCAGCCATCCGAAAATCCCACATTAGTCGGGAGTTTTTTTTTTTTTATGCACACACACTAAAGGGAGATCCTATGGCGCTCGACGAGCGGTGTGTGTGCGAAGATCTTGATTGACACGGTTCTTGAATATTTGTAGGTCGTAATTAGTGGGAAACAGATGTCCTGGAAGTGAGTTACACAGTGATGCAGTGCGCCAGACCAAGGAGTTCTGGTCAAGCGATGTTCTAGTTGTACGACGAACTGATGCGCTCCTGCCGTCTGTCGGGACTGTCTGACAGGAGTTGCAAGGGGCGGAATTATGCGGGCCAAATCCTGGGAACATCTCGGCCACGTGTCTGCGATGTTCCAGACTATCCAGATTCCGGGTCAACTCCGGATCGCCGACGAGACGCACAGCCCTCTTCTGAATGGAATCCAGCAGCTTTAGGGTATGCTTTGGTGCGGCACCCCAGATATGTGAGCAATATTCTAAGCACGGTCTTATTTGCGCTTTGTACAGCAAGAGCAACTGCTGCGGTGTATAGAGTTTTTAGTTGCGAAATAGCGCACCAAGCTTCTGGGAGGCTGATTTTGCGATGTTAGCACATGGTCATGCCATGACATATTGCTGTTGACCGAGACACCCAGCAGCCCGATTGACGAGGATGAAGGAATGGTCGATACTGCCATAATAATGTCAGGGCCCGCTGTATTGGCCCTCTTAGTAAACGTTGCTGCTTGGGTCTTTGCTGCATTGAACTGGACCAAATTTCGGTCGCCCCAAGTTTGAACTTTCTCCAGGTCTTGATTAATTGCTGTAATCTGCTCCTGTCTGCGGTGATGAGTCTCAGTCGCTGGTAAGGGTTTTTCTGATCTAAAGTGTGAGACAAGGGTACTCTCATCTGCAAAACTGTAAACAGGATTATTCGTTTCGATCAGCAGGTC